>JAHBCN010000938.1:0-140290 GCA_019359885.1 Listronotus oregonensis
CCATGGAAACAATATAATTGTTATGTTGCTGAATTTGGTGGGGTTTTCTCTGGACCCATAATTTTTATTTTTGTGATTAAACATTCCTGCTAAAGTGAAGGAAGACTTGTTGGTGAATAGAATTTTATTTTAAAACTTTGGATCCTGCTGCATAAACCTAGCTATTTCCAATGCATACTTAGGTCGGTCCTGCATGTTTTGTTCAGGAAGGTTCTGAACGGACATAAATTTATAAGGATAAAATTCGTAAAATTTTAAGGTTAAATAAATTTTATAATCTGTTGTATTAAGTTCAGATGCCGCATCCGAGATTGATATTTCAGGATTTTCTAAAATTATTAAAAGTATTTAGTGCAAGTCCAATAAAAAAAGTATAATTATTATCCTGAAAAAACGAGGATATCCAAAACCTTGTTTTCATGTGGAGCTGCAGTCCTTTTCTTCATTTAAAAGTTTTTTTGTTCAATAAACTAATAAGTAATATTCCCTTTGTACTGTCGTTACATTACTATTGTTACCATAAAAAAGACGCATAATAGAGACTTTTTGTTCTTCTGAATAGCCCATCGACAAAAAAGCAATACAAACTACTTTTAATAGTTAAAATGATAAATTTCAACTTTTTATAATATCAATACGTCAAATTTATTAAAACAATTTTATTGTTTCCATAGCTTTCTTGATACTAATATGATTTTTTTTCAATTTATTTATATTTTATTCTTAAACATCTCAAAAATGGTTTATCTAAATATCATCAATGTATATATATTTGAAATCAGAAAAAAAGATCTTTTATTGTAGCGCATAATATACAGAGTGTTTCATTTAAAAAAGTTGATGTTGCCTATATTTTTCCATTTTGTTATTGCAATATTTTTTTACTGATAATTTCAAAAGATAATATGGAAAAAAACCTACAACTTTTATAAAAAACATTTTTTTCTGTCTTTAAAAATAAAGGCTCCAGAAGCCACGTAAATATAATCAAAGACCCTGTACATGTATGGTGCCAATTGATCTAAAGTTGAGTACCATAGTACCTAGTTGAGACTGCCTTTTTGAAACAGTGATCGAAACTTGTCGATATCGACAATAAAGTAGATCTGGTTCAATACTGTCTTCCGGTAACACCAATTTTGGATTTAAAGTATAGTATTTTTGACGATCTAAGAAACTGACCTATCCGAGACAGAGATAATGACATATAAAAATCATATATATATATATATATATATATATATATATATATATATATATATATATATATATATATATATATATATATATAATATATATATATATATATATATAACATATAAGTATAAAAGAAATCTTTATTTCTGAAATACTGTCAGTTATTAAGTTTTGCGGTGATAGTGTGTTTGAAGATGTCCAGTGCAAAAGCCGTTTCAGGCAATAGCCGAAAATGTTTGCCTGTTGAAGCAAAAATAATTGTTAAAAGTGTTTATTTAAAGTTAGTAGAGCGAGGCCACGAAAAACATTTTTCATTAAAGCAAACATTAACTTTAACCGGCATTCCTCAAAGTACAGTGTGGAAAATTGTAAATATTACTGTTAAGCCTAAAAAAGTACGAAAAGACAGTGGTGCACCTAAATCTGTTGATTTATGCAATGAAGATTTAATTCGTCGGAAAATTTATCAGATGTACAAAGAGCAGAAAGTTCCCACATTATTATCGCTCTTAGCGAGGCTATCGGAGGATGATTGTGACATAAGTTGTTCTACTACAACCTTGTGGCGTACTTTACGTCGTTTTGGGTTTTTATTTAAAAAATAGACAAAAGGCAAGTTATAATGAAATCATAGCGCTGCAACAACTTAGAATACAATATCTGGAAAAAATAAATAAGGCTAGATCGGAAAATTAAACGATAATATACCTAGTTGAGATATGGTATGACACCCATGACAGACCAAGTAAAGGATGGACTGATAAATCAAAAAATCAAAAAAATGTCACACTAAAGCTCCGTCAAATAAAGGTTAAAGAATAACAATTCTTTATGCGGGGTCAGAATACGGCTGGGTACCAAACTGTTTATTTTTGGCAGCCAAAAACATTTCGGATTCCAGCTTAGATTACCACTGCGATACAACTGCTGAAGTTTTTGAGGAATGGTTTCAAACCAAAGTATTACCGAATATGCCACCAAAGAGCAGTATTGTGATGGATAATGCATCCTACCATAGTCGCCAGTTAAAAAGGGGCCAGTTCCACCAGCAGAAAAAAAAAATACAAGACTTTTTTTCTGACCGTGACATATATTTCCATGAAAGTTACAATGTTAAGTTAATTATTAGAGGTTTTAAAATGTTACAAGCAGGTCACGAAACAAATCGGCTTCCGCCATATTACTGCATTTTTAATCCGATCGAGTTGATATGGCATAAACTTAAGCCTAATATACGCGCGCACAATAATACACCAACTTTAAATCCTAGTGTGATTGTACTGATAAAAACTGGAGAAACTGTACTGAACACTTTAAAATTTTTGGAAAAAAAATAGTAGTGATAGGAAAATTGATTAAGAGTAAAATATGGTGTGTTTTGTTTAGTTCTTAAATGTAAGTATTATATAGTGTTAAAATATAGTATTACTGCAACTTTTTGTTTGTTAATTTAATTCCCAACCAACTTTACACAATAGTAAAATTAATAAATTGTAAAAAGTCCTTTACTTAGTACTTTATCATTTCCATCAGGTATAGTGCGGCCCTGCACGGTAAATCCAAAAGTTTTATGGTTTTATTCATTCCAAGCCTAAGTCAAGTCAAGTTAGTTTCTTAGATGGTGAAAAAAAACTATAATATTAAATAAATTAGTAAACCTACTATATTAAATTTTATTTTTATCATTTTCTGTCGTCTTAATCTCCCATTTAAAGCAATTTATTCAAGATGGTTTCAGCTTTATCACTTATTCTCCCAAACCTCGTAAAGCCAAAAGGCATAAAGTTATGAATATTATAACTTGTATTTCAGATATAACCAAAGATACGTAGATCAGGCAGCTGTGGCTGCTCAACTGCAATCTAAATACGGAACGAGCGGAAGCCAATATGGCACTTCGACCCTGAGACGGAACCGAGGCAGTCTGGATTATTCCAGCGATACGGAAGCGACGGTCGGGTCTAGAAGCGGATATTATTATTACAGGTAGGTAGAATTACGTATAAACGTTTTTTAATGGAGCTTACTATTACCAAAATAATATAATATATATAGAGTGAATCAGAAGTCTTTTAAAGCTCATTGAGTCAGTATTTTTTAAAAATTAAAATCTATGTATACAGACTTACAAAAACTTTTAGTCTGTTTTATTTGGGTTACTCGCCTTTCTACTTTTTGGAAAATGGGACCCTCTTGGTCCGGGTCCCGGGGTATGCGGACTGACCCGGTCCAGCCCTATTGACCCCTATGAACTTGCAGATCGCCTGCAACAAAAAAGAAGAAAACCCCCCAAAAAATCACAAATATTAGTCTACGTTTCGGTGGCAAGTCGGCCACCGTTATCAAGATAGAAACTAAAACAAAAAATTAAACTAAATTTTAAGAAATTTTAGGTCTGAAAACTTAGGAAATTCTGAAAACTTTTTGAACTTTTAATGACGTTTTGTCATAAGTGACAAAAGGTTATTGGACTGGTGTATGTATAGTATTTAAAAGACCAGAAATGTGGGTGGTATGGTGTGTTAATTGATTTTAAGTTTACCTGAATTTACTTCAGCATCAAGCATAGGTAACCATGTATTATTTAAATTAACAGATATTGATGCTACACATCTGTCTTTATTTAATAAAATAAATGCACTTTCCTTTATTTTACGTTTTTTGAACAAGTTTCCTTTGCAAAAATGCTAGAAGCATTCCAGTTTATTATGTGGTTATTATCAAATGCGTGTTGACAGATTTTTGATTTGTGGAATTCTGTGTTTCTAATATATGTTCTATGTTCTTTTATGCGTTTGGCTAATGGTCTGGAAGTTTCACCTATATAAAATTTATTACATTCACAAGGAATCTTATAAATGACATTTTTGTGTTTTGTTTTTGTTACCTGGGATCTAATGGTGTTTTGTGTTTTAAAGATAGTGCGAATATTAAATTTGTTACCCATTCGTTGAATTTTATTTGATAAGCCAGGAATATATGGTAAAAATAGATTTGTAACAGGTCTATTTTGATTTTGTCTTAAATTTGGTTGTTCAAATTTTAGAAAGCATTTGTTTATAAAATCAAGGGGATAATTATTTTGAACTAAAATATCTTTTAAATATTCTTTTTCATTTTCTTTGTTTTGATCAGAACAAATTATTTTAATTCTATCAAAAAGACTTTTTACAACTCCTTTCTTTACCATTATTGGGTGATTAGAGTTAAAATTTAAGTATCTGTTTGTATGTGTAGGTTTTAAATAAAACAGACTAAAACATGGATCCGACACAAAACTATAGAACATATTTACAAAAACTTTGTCGACACTATTGCTAGAATGTCTTCTAAATGATTTAAGAAGTGCAGTAGCATCAGTATTAAAGTCATTTGAGATTTTACCAAATTTTGTTTAATTTGGGCGATTGTCAAAAACATTTTATAGAGTATTAAAAATCATATTAAATAAACAAAATAACCAGAATGGGATTTATTTTGATATTAACCCTGCGTAAAGAATATTAAACTAAATTTTACTCAAAAGTTTTAAAGGCGGAAATACCTTAAAGGATTTAAGGTTAATCTTTAAAATGCTCTATTAAGGAAAACCTAAAACACTAAATTAAAGTTCGGCTAGCTGGACTTACTTTTTTTTGATAAAAGTGTGAATAGTTGGACTTGGTTCAAAAAAGTTCTGGTGGCTGAACTTAAAATGTTTTGTTCAAAAAAAAATAATAAGTGACCAAATAAAAGTTGGGGTAATTGCAATTGCAATTGACATGTTGTTGATTTTTTTTAAAAAATTCGGGTAGCTGGACTAGTGATGAGACTCGAGCCCTGTTTTAACTTGAGTCACTTGAGTAAATTTGTTAAACTTGTACTCGATTAAAAAAATTTACTCGAGTTTCTATGCACTTAAGTTGCCCCGAGTCAACTCGGCGCATCAAGTTGATTCTGTTACCACTAGATGTCACTTCACTACTCTATTTTACTTATCTTTGCCGCGCCGGTACAAACCGAGACTGACAGGTTTAAACTTGCATCTCGTAGTTCGCCGCACTTTAGTAAGAAAATTGATTGATTGAACATTAGTAGGATTTTACTCAAGTGACTCGAAAACTCGAGTGTAACTCGAGTCAGGTAGTGAACTTGCTCGAATGACTCGAGTCACAAAATTCCATTCGAGTCGCATCACTAAGCTGGACTTGGTTTTTTTTGATAAAAGTGTGGGTAGTTGAGCCTTAATTTTAAAAGTCCGAGTAGATTTTGTCTTTATATTTTATATTTAACATTATAAAAATAATAATTTAAGATAATATATAGTCTGGCAACCGTATCTGTGACAGTGTGGCGTCGGTAAGGGGAAGGAAGTTGTAAACCAAACATGGCGTACTTCATTCATAAAAAGTACAGCGGCGTGCGGATTTTCCAAAAGTTCAGGAATATTTTGTAATTTGTTTAAATGAAATAATGTGTACAGTATACATTTATGTTTTATTTAAAATATATTTTAAATGTATGGTCGTCACCAAAAATAAAGGCATTTAAAGACCATTAGTAACAATTCACAAAATATTTCATGGAAAGTTAAAAATGCAGAAAAACGTCATCATCTAATCGGTTTTTTTTTATCTGTTTACCTCGAAGATAGGCGGTATTTTTAATTTTTGGTAATAATTCAAAATGAGAAAACGTCGTTCTACGTTCCCTGTTGTATTATCATTGCAATTTTTGATAAATGACAAAGGAATTTATAAAATAAAAACTTACTAAGTAAGCATTACTATTACTATAATGTTAAATCATTATCCACCCATGTCTCGTCCAAATAAATAATATTTCGCCCTTCTTGGCGATATTTTCGTATTTCATGTATATATTTGAACCTCCAATGTAATATATTAGGACGCTCCATTATTTTTTTATTTTGAAATTTACGCAAAAAAAACCGTTTGATATTAGTAACGTTCCAAGTGTTTCCTTAAAATATAAAAAATTTAAATCTTCTCGCAATTTCTGCATCAATTTTCTACTTGTCGGGACAACTTTCAATTTAAGATAAAACCTATTTATCATATATCTTATCACTTGAAAATCAAAATTTTTATACTTCTCGACAAGAGAAAGACGCCGTCGTTTTTTTTAGGACTGAATAACATTTGATTGGGGTTTTTTATCAACCGTTCCTTATCTTCTTTATTAATTTTTCGTACAGTTGATACGGCAACTCCGGTGTAAAGAGATACCCGATCAAGCTTACGTTTAAGTGGCAATTTTAAAGAATTGCTTGCGGCTTCTTCATCGCAAACCTTATTAACAAAATAAAACAAAAATAGAATGGACAAAAGTATATTTAAAAGTAGCTTTTATTTAATTTATGAAAAGCTGTATGCTTTATTTTGTGTATAACAGTGTTAGTTCTGAAATAAAAGCGTATTACTCAGTCTTTATTTAGTGACAAGCGGGTTGCCTAATCATCGAGACTTGCCCGCTTTCTTTGTTACTTGCTAACAGCTTAATAAAAACAATACTTTTTTCATATTTTTGACGTAAAAATGGTATAAAGACGAATAAAGACCCTCTTCGTAAAAAATGTTGCTAACAGATGACTTGCCAACTTTTGTTGCCGCTACATATTATAAAGCTTTCTTTTTCGTATATTTAATGTTTAAACCCAATAGAAAAAAACATGATTACTGTTTTATAAGATTATTACTTACCTATAAACATTTGCTATTACTTCTTTTGTTTGTCCATGTATTGTCTTTTTGCAAGTAAATTTTTCATTTTAAAACAATAGTAATACTATTGAAATACTATTTAAAAATCAAATAAGAACTAAACAATGTATATACAAGGTAGAAAAACAAAACAAGCAAAATTACATAACCCCAAAAAATTTGTTAAAAACCCTTCGAAAATAATGTTAAAACTTCGCCCTTTCCAAGACAACCAGAATGGTAAATATTCCCAAATTTCACAAGAGAAACCCCAAAAAAAACCAGTGCAAACCCTCCAACCAAAAGGTAAATTTTACCCCTAAAAACAAACATTTTTTTGACCAGCTCACACAACCAAAAGGTTTTTTAAAAAACTTCCAATAACAAGTATTTTTGATGTTGCCAGTTTAGAAAAATCGATAAGGTCTTTGAAAATAATTACCTAATAAATAATATTCCTTAGTAAAACAAAATAGATATTAAATAAAAATTAAAGTATATAACAACCACATTTAATTCTCAGCTTTTTTTCAATATTTTATTTTGTTATTTAAAAAAAATAATGTTAACATTAAAATTACTACTTGAGTATATAGTAGTAAGTACTATTGCTTTCTTGTCGTTAAACTTGGCACACACACAATATTATATTCGTTCGAAATAGTTTAAATTTCTTTCGCTGCTACAGTTAAGTTTGTCAGACTATAAGTATTTTTACGAAACTTAATGTGCAAGTTTTTTTTGAAACTTTTTGTCTTATACCTTTTACAGAACAAAGGGACTTTTTGAAAAACGAAATGTTGTTTCTGTACTTTTTTTATTAAATTAATTTTTAATATTAACTTATTGTTTTGTTATTACAGTCATTTGTTGTTCCTTTGTAACTGACAGTACTTTTTTCTGACAGAACTAAAAAATGATTTAAGATACATTGAGTTCCCGAATAAAAATATCTGGGTTGTCATGACAATAACGATATAAAAAATTAGAAGTAATGTTATTAAAAACGCCATTTTTATAAATTTTTACTTTTTTATAAATGACCATTACAATACATTTAAAGAACTATCAATTAGATAAATAAAATTTTAAAAAAATTGACCCGGATATGTTTGAAAAGCTTAATAGTTTGTATTTTTTTATGTTTTGTAACCTATCAATGTAGTACGAAGTCTAAAGCTAAATACATATTTATAGTATTACTACTATTACAACTACTATATAACAGAAAATATGTAATTAATTGAAGGGCATGCCTAAGAAGCGAATATTTTAAAATTATACATGGTGTACCGAAATTGGTGAGCAATATTTCCAGGATTTAGTGTACTTCCCAAAATATGAAAAAAAGTTAGTAAAAATATTCCTTAAAAATTGCACCCATAGTGAGTGCCTGGTATATTATGCCTCAAATTTTTTGTTTCAGGAATTTTAGTACTTTTAGCACCAAATAATAAAACCTTTCTACACCAATAAGGTGTTTTAAGTAGATCGATTTTGGCCTATTTTTGAGAAAAATTATTTTTAAACTTATTATATTATATCTTAAAAATAAATTATCTTAAATCCTAATTGAAAATTATCAGTAGTTGATCATAATTTGTTTTGATACGTTGCTGCGTTGGACGTTTTGTTTATTTGTGCTAGTTGCTGCAAATAAAGGTTTTAGAAATGTTGCATAATTTTTTAAATTGGGAACCAACTGGTACTCTGTTGGACTTAATTTTTATTTTTTTGGCCATGTGTCATATAGTTCATGCAACTGCGATAAATACCCGTGAAGGTCTGCCTTAGAAAATACCCCTAGCGGGAAATAAAATGAGACGAAACCATTTTAAAATTCTTGGGGCTTTGCAAAGTATCAGCCGTAGAGCTAAAATATGTATAATGTTTATTTAAACAATTTTAAAAAACTAAAGAAATTTCAATAGGTTTTAAAATAAATAATATTATTTTTTTATTACATATAAAACGACTTAGAAAAGTTCTGGATAATGTATTGAAAGAAAAGTTGCCAATCTAATAGATAAAATAAAATAAATAACTGATATTAAAGTTGCTTTATTATAATTATTTTTTACATTTGATAAACAGAATATTTTCAAAATAATTTTATTTAAAAACAATACTTGTATATAGATCGACTAAAAATATGCTTTTGTGAAAAAATTATTAAAACTTTGCTATACGAAAGCCATAACAAAATATATATTAAGCACATCCCTAAAAAAATTATAATTTGAAAAATCACGCAAGAGTTATTGCAAAAATGACAAAAAAACAGGTAGAAGTCAATCCATGGCAAAGTTGTGATAATTTTTAATTAGGATTTTTGTTAATTTATTTTTGATGAATAATATGATAATTTTTAAAATTATTTTACTTGAATAAGGGCCAAAATACAAAGATCGACTTAGAATACCTTTTGTGTAGAAATGATAGAGGTTCTAATATTTGATGCTAAAAGTACTAATATTCCACAAACACAAAGTTCCGAGGCATACAGCTACAGCTACGGCAAAATAAGCTACATAAAAGGTTAGACACTAAACAACTGTACCAAATTTAGCTGGTCTACCTTAAACCATTCCAGAAATATTATGGAAAACGTGACTTTGGCTCCCATTCTTCGGGAGGCTCTAGCCATGTTAGGGTGTACCGGGTGACCATTCGAAGATTACCACCTCCGTTGACTTTTTTATTTGAAGTTTCTCAAAAAAATGTTTAATATGAAAAATATAGTGGCAAACTTGAGGAGTTCAAACATAATTTTGGATATTATACAGGATGCATCATAAAAACGTGGCAAACCATAGTTAGGTTTTTTTAAATAGGACACCCTGTATTTGAATTGATATTTTTATTCTGCTTAAAATTAAAAGCATTTTTTATTTAATACACTATAGCCTAAATTTACTGGTTTTCAAACTACAGATGTTTAAAAATTAAATAATTAAAATAATAAATGCTAGTGTAACAAACTCATTTTTTATTTCAACAATTAAACAGTAATAATTTAGGATAACATATTATTTGTCACACTTTTACGTTATCCCCCTGATTCTGCACGCATTTTTGGTAACAAGTTTCCAAATGTGCTATTGAATTTCCTATAAAGCGAGAATTTATTTGATTCAATACGTTAATTACATGCCTAATAATATTTTTTATGACATCAGCATTATCTAGGTCCTGTTGGTAAATTAAATTTTTTATATATCCCCATAAAATGTTGTCCATTGACGTCATGAATTGTCCCGTTCCGTCCAATCCATTCATCATAATTTTTATCTAATAAGTTTTTTACTTGTCGAACAACATCTGGTGGAGCTCGTTTTTTTCTGTTGAATAAACCATTTTTTCATAGAAATTATTTAGATTTTTCAAGAAAAAATATTCACCTTAAACTGTTATGACGACAGATATTGCCTACTGCAAACTATTTACTGCGTTTCAAAGCAAGTAATATAACTTTTAAGCTTCCCTAGTTCAAAAACCAGTGAATTTAGGCCTTTAGTGTTTAAAAAAATACTTAAAATTTTAAGCAGAATTGAAATATCAAGTCCTATTTAATAAATAATAACTATGGTTTGCCACGTCTTTATGATGCATCCCTGTATATTATCCAAAAACTATGTTTAAACTTCCCAAGTTTGCCACCTACATTTTTCAATTTAAACATTTTTTTGAGAAACTTCAAATAAAAAAGTCATGGAAGGTGGTAGTTTTCGAATGGTCACCCAGTACAATACAATATGTCCTTGTAATATAAACCACTAATTTCAGGACAGCCTGTTGACGTAAGCTTAGGAGTCTATCATCTTTTAAAAAAGTAAAACACAAAGGTAAAAAACGCAATATTTTATATGATGGTAACCCTTCCAAAAAGTATCGAGCTGTACATTAATTTACAAAGTAACCAACGATTGTACATAAAATACATAAGACACTTAGTAAACCCAAAAACGCTATATAAAGTTTTATTGATCGCTTTAAAATTTTGAAGGAAATTTAACCATTAATAAACACCGGGGTTCGGGAAGCAATCTAGGAAACTGAGGTGGGCGCATCGACGGAGTTCCTAATAACGCGTGGTTGAAATTCCCACATATTGCGGCCTAACAGCTTTTTTAGATAACACATAGTTGCTGTTGAGCATCGAAATAGTATAAAATAAGGTGGATTAAATTTTGGATATACAGGGGTATCTTGAAATTTAGTTAGTCTAAAATTTTATATCAAAAAATATTTGGACTTCTTTAAACATCTCGCCAGAAGAGACTACTTGGGTGCAGGTTGTTAGCTATAAACTAATGTACGTTAATTAATTGACCCATTTAAATTTTAAGATCTACTTAAAAATATTTATTTAAAAAATTTACATGAAATAGGTATTAACTAAGTATGTTTTATAGTTTTGTGGCAGATTCATGTTTAAGTATGTTTTTGTTATGATTAGTAGCCTTGAAGTTTTCTAGAAAATGGGACCACTTCGGTTCTGGTCCCGGGGAATAACGAACTAAGCCTGCTCAGCTATTGACTCCTATAAACTGTCAGATTGCCTGAAACAGAAAAAAAAAAAACAAAAAATCAGAGCACCAATCTACGTTTTGGTGGCACTTCGGCAAACGATATTAAGATGAAATTAAATTAATTAATTAATAAATTAATTTCAACCTGACAACGGTGGCCAACTTGCCACCGAAACGTAGATTAATGTTTTGGGTTTTTAAGGGTTTTCTTTTTTTGTTATGGGGGATCTGCAGTTTATTGGGGTCAATAGGGTTGAGCAGGCTCAGTTCGTTATACCCCGGGACCAGGAACGATGTGGTCCCATTTTCTAGAAAATTTTAAGGCAGGTAATCTCAACAAAAACATACTAAAATATAGTTATTAACGTTATGAAACTTAAGTAAATAAAATAACTATTATAATTAAAATAATTTAAATTTTGGTGTAAAAATTAAAAATATTTAGTAGGTAAGTTTTTAAAAATAAAAGGTTGGTATAAAATAATATAAAAATAAGATAAGTATTACGGCAAAGATCAATTTAGAAAAACCTTTAAATATTAAACGAAATTTTAAACATACTACACAGAATCATTAAAATGTAACTAACCATAAAAATTCTTTTGGCGGATAAATGTAAAGATTTAAAAATTAATATGTTATTTTCTAATTACTATTAACAATGCATGTCAAATAAATAGTTCGCAATGGCAGTCTTAAATATGTCTTTTTATCGTTAAGTAATTACTTTCTTAAAAGTTTACAATAATAATTTTTTGTTGCAGGGATCGAGGATCTGCGGCGACTAGTACTGTTCCTGTAGCACATGGTACCATACCATCTCTGGGTAGGCAGGGTTCCCTCGGAACTACTGGCGGTACTGATATGACTACAAAGTTTAACTCTCTTCCAAGAGATGCTAGGGGAGCAACAAGGTAATTTTGTTATTGATGTGAATTGTCTCTGACTTATATTAGCAACATATAAAATTTAGGCAACTGCTTATTATTATAATTTATTTATTTTTAATTGATTTTTTTTATAGCCGTGCGTCTTTAGAACAAACAAAGATACATTTTTAATAAATACTTTTAGGAAATATACATACCTAGTGTTTTAAATTTAGTTTGCACTTTGGCTAATTTTGTATTTTAAAATATTTTTAAAAAAATCATAACATTTATTTAAATATATGCTTAATATAAATATTGTTTCTTATCAAATATTTTAACAGTATTACAAGAATTTAAAAAAACTTAGATTCAGTAAAAATTTTTACATTTATTTTATCTTGTCAAAAGAGTAACTAAGTTGTCGCCAAAACGTTGATAAGTTTTTTTTTTACTAGAAAAAATTGAAATTCTTTTTTAGGTACTCAGCCATTATGTAGGGGTCAATCGACCCTGTGGATCCTGTTCTTGCACATCTAAAGAGTAACGTAAAGGTTATTTGATAATATATAGAGTTTTTCTTTATTTTTTAAATACGTTAAAATATTAAATTATTTTTCTATGTAGTATACAAAAAATATTGATCCATTTAAAAAAAAAGGTAAATTTTAGCGGTTTTTCCGATTTTCTCCGAAAAACATGCACCAGTAAGGATGTATAAAAAACATTTTGTTTCTTGATGCTTTACAAAAATCCCATTGACACTATTGCAATTAAGTTACAAATGAATTTAAAAAAATTCTAAAAGAAAAAATGGTTATTTTTTTAATGTTTTTTCATTGAAAAAACTGGGTTGACTTTAGTACAGATTTTGGTTTTTTATGTTCTATGCACCACTCTTGAAAAGGCAGTACTAGGTGGTTTGCTGTTAAATTTTAATTTTAGGTAACAACATTGTTCCTAAGGGGTTTTAAATAAGATTTTTAATTTTTTATTTGCTAAAAATTTCTTACTAATTTTTTTTCTTGGAAAACTTTTTTGCATTGTGGATTCATACAATTAACAATGGAGCGCAAACTTTCGACAATATTTACAATAAAAGATTTTTAAAATGTAATCTTCTGAGAAAGATAGGCGAAAACGGGTTTCTTTGGCATCCTTTTCCCCGAAGCAATATTGCAAAAGGCCCTTAAAATTGGCTACGGATCGTGCAAGATAAAAAAAAACAAAAATAAAATCGTCCAAATTTTGCCGTTAAGAATGGTTTAGGGCCTTTTTCGGAAAGTGTTGGCTGAAAATCAAAATGTTTTGTGGAAAGAGTTAAAAAATTTGGATCGGCAGAACTTCAATTTTCAAAAAAAAAAAAATTTGGGACATCCTTAAAAAAATTCAAATTTAAAGTAAAACAAATATTAAAACCTGTTAGAAATCCTCAAGAATGGGAATTTTTGAATAAAATATTAAATTTTATTAAATTTATTTTGCTCTTCAAACTGTACTAGAATATATTTAATTATTTATTAGCAAATATCTAAATTTTTTAGCAAAATTACCATCTTATATACCAAAAAATAGAAAAACCATCACCGCTGGTGCCGTGTCTATTTTTACCATAGTACACAGATAACGGCTGGCAAACCAATTTCTTGCATGCAGATATTTTTTTAGTGCAATAAAAGGAGATGTCAATTTAATAGGCAAAGACTTGAGTGAAAGAAAGATAGACAGAAAACGTACTGTGGCCAATCCCCCTTCTACCGGCTCAACAAGAAGGGGCGAATATTGCGAGCAGGCCATTCGATCGATTCGGCGGACGGCGATCGGCACTCGACAGGAAAGTATAAATAAATACAAGTAAAATAACTTCCGTCAAATTTCGCCGTTTTAACGCAATCGGCTCAGGGACCTTGAAGCGAGAATTTCTAGCCTCGACCTTAGGCGTACGCTAAATTTGATACTTAAAAGTTTGAATAATTATAAAATAGTAGGGAAATTTTTTTAATGAGGTAACAGAATTTATGTTTTAATTACCTGTGTTTTGCCGATTTCATCTTTTACTTTTAATTTAGCAAAAAAAATGGGAAATACATAATGTACGAGTGTGCCTAATAATTATTCGGAATTTTAAAAGTGAAAACCAATATTAAAGCCTGTTATTTGTTTTTAAAAAATCAATCGATTAGCAATCGGTTTAGTTTATATTAATGATAAAAAGATATGTTTCGTTCATTAAGACTCCATCAAAGCATAAATAAAATAAAAGTAAAATTAATATAATACTATTACAGAGATTTAAATGTTCTGTTTAATTAAATATTTTTTCCACGACGTTTAATAACATGTTCATTATTCACTATTTTTAAATAGATGATAACACCTATTATTTTACCGGTAATAGTTCATTACTCGCGGGTCGTTACTCATAGGTTTAATTATTCAAGTGATGCATGCCTAGTGACATATGTGACAGATATTAAGGTTGAAAGACTGTCATTACGTTGCAATCTTTAAATTTGATTCTCTAACAGGAATACACCAAAATAGTATTTCAGTATTCCATCACGTCGTAGCCACATAGTAAATTCTGCTGTTTTTTAAAATGGCTAGCCACCTTATAAAACGCTGCCACAGTGTAAAATAATCGTTTAGTTTTAATTATATTATAATACGGCTAGTGTTTTTAGTCATTTTATAAATTGATCGATCAAATACGAGCCCCATTCTCAAATAGATGATTAGGATAAAGAAATTTTACAATTTAAGAAGGAAAACCTAACGACAACTAACCAAAAACTAACCAGAACTAGGTAATAGTTTGGAAGTTGTTGTTTACGGTCCTCAATGCATCCTATTTAAGTGGCAATAAATGTATATTACTTGGTTTAACCCAAAAAGGATGCAATTATTGGAGATCGTAAACAACAACTTCCAAACTATTACCTGGTTCTAGTTAGTTGTCGTTAGGTTTTTCTTCTTAAATGTAAATTTTCTTTATAAAAATTATCTATTTGAGAATGTGGTTCTATTTGATCCTATTATATATATATATATATATATATATATATATATATATATATATATATATATATATATATATATATATATATATATATATATATATATATATTTTTATATATATATATATATATATATATATATATATATATATATATATATATATTTATATTGTTTATACAATAGTTGAAACTATTCTCTCTCAATTAATAAGTGCGGCAAAATTTATGTGCCATCGTAAAATTATTGTAACTTAATTGAAAATTATACCATTACTTAAATAATATATATTATATATTATATATATTTATATATTAATAATAAGTAAAATATGGCCATATAAAATATTCCCAATATATTATATTATATATATATATTCATAATTATACATTATTATCTTCTTGATACAGACAGAAAAAAGCACTAAAAGGCAGCCAATTAAAATATTCATATCCCTGCAGGCGGAGCCTTCTTTTTTTACTCGCACTATCTCGAGTACGTTAATAGACTATAAACACCTATCGCTTCGACTTTCTTATTTATTGTTTTTTTATCTATGGCTTGCACGGCTTTTACTGCACTGACGATTCCAGGGTACATTTCAGGGTACCGATCGACTCGAGGTCACTGAGAGAATCAGGTAACAACAGGGAGAGTTACATTACTTGTTACTATCTATACTTTGCTCGACAGTATCAGTCGGACCCCGGACGTTAAAGGAGTAATCTTCAATCGCATTTTTTGGAGGTTTTTTACGATATTTTAGTTTTTATGTGGTCATGTTAATCACTGTTGTATTTAATACAACAGTAATTAAAAGGTTGTTAAATTTTTATCAGACTTAAGCCTAAAAATAAAATAAAAACTGCTATTCTAAAAAAATAAACTCATGAACATACTTAAAAATTAATAAAATTAATAGTAATCCTAATTAAAATAAAAAAATAACCCTAAAAAATAAACCTTAAAGCATTCTCATTTTAATAAATGCTTGAAGATATTGCTCTGCTGAGCTTCGCAATACTTGAGCTGATTATCTATTCAGAATAATGCAATGTTTTTATTATTTAAAGTGAAGCAGAAAATAGCTGGACGCTTATACTACAGCCCTCTTTATGCCTCAGCCAACAATTTGCTAACGAATCGCCGTCGTCCGTCGTCGTATTGGAAGTGAAACAGGGGAAATTGTTGTCGTTTTCTTTTCAATCTGGAGCCATACCATATGTATCCTACTCTGTTGAATTAAAAATGACATGCAAGATTTTACTTTGCCAAGCGGGTATATAGATAGTATAAACACCTCTTGGAAATTTTATTCTATTTTAACTTGCACATTTTATGTGAAAAACATGTTTGAATCTTCGACAATAATATCGAAATTTTTTTAAAATACGTATTACACGTGTTATTCTTACTATAGTACAACCACTTAAAATAATTTGAAGCTAAATTTCCCGTTCGCATATAAAATTTACGCGTATAAAAGTAAATGAAAAATAAAATTGTAAAGGACTAATAAACGGACCCTACTAAAATTTATTTTAATTAAGGTAATGTAATTAAAATGCGCTAAAAAGGCTTTTTAAATGTCCAAAAGGTTTTTAATTATTTAAAGGGACCAATGTTACATGAATTCACGTTGTTAACAAGAGGTTTTTTTGTAATACATGTTTTTAAATAAACGAGAATTAGATCAATATTTGTTGTATACCACATAGAAAAATAATGTAATATTTTATCGTATTTAAAAAAGAAAGAAATAAAACTCTATTTATTATAAAATAACCGTTACGTTACTCTTTAGACGTGCAGGAATAGGATCCACAGGGTCGATTGACCCTTACATACTGGCTCAATACCTAAAAAAATATTTTTTTTTTTTAATAAAAAAACTTATTAACGTTTTGGCAAAAAGTTAGTTACCCTTTTGATAAGATAAAATAAATATAATTTTTTTCTTTACAGAATCCATTTTTTTTAAATAAAATTTATGTAATACTGTTAAGATATTTGATAAGAAACAATATTTAAATTAAGCATATATTTAAACAAATATTGGTGTCTTTGTAGAGCTTAAATTATTACCGAATATTTGCGGGTTTATAAATTTTTTGAAAATAATAGCAGGAATAATTTTCTTAAAAATTGTGGTCGAGGAAAAAATTTCGGTGATTAATTTTAGATTGTGGGAAATTTATTTAAAAAAATTCATAAAAAACTATTAAATTAAAAATAATGACATTTTGGTTAGAAAATATACGACAAAAAGTTTAACTAACAATAAAAATATTTGGATATATGATAAAGATAAGGTCAGTTGTCCATAATTTTATTGGTATGTCAAAAATTACACCATTATTTAATTTTTTCTAATTCTGTAAACAAAAATCCCTTTACATTTTTAAATTAAAATTTTAAGTCCATTTCACTTAGTATATATCGCCAACTAAAGGATGAATAAATATTTCCAAAAAATTTTGAGATTCCAGTATGATTAAACAAAAAACGAGTCACCATTGGCTTAAAATTGTGGGTGTTGAATTTTTCTTAAATTTAGGAAAAAATGTCACAAACAATAAGATATATTTGTTGTAAAAAATATGTTTATTTGGGCACTTTCTACCAGGGACGTATCTAGAATGGCCGCGCCCTTGGCGGGGCTTAACATTTGCGCCCCCCCACACACTAGAAGATTTGGGAAGTATGGAATACCCCCCAACGAAAATGAGGATTTCGGGGGTTATTTCCCAGAAATTTTACAAAATTAAAGTGCAAAGTTGTAGATTTAAAGTTTTTTGAACCGAGAATTTCGTTTCTTTAAAATATCAATTTTGTGGTTTTCTTTATATGAAAATATTAGCCTACCATTTAAAAGACACATGATTTACATAAAACAACTGTTTGTATATGACTGAAAGAAGTGAATTATAATTAACTATACATCCTTATTTGCGAGTAATTAAACTTAAAGTACATTTTCTCAACAAAAAATCGTAGTTACAAAAATAAAAATACTGTGCATAGCAGGCCTACTAAAACGAAACATTTATACTTTGATAAATTAAACAATATGCCAAAAAAAGAAATAGTGCTGCTTCCAATGAATAAAATACCAATTTATCGGCAGCCTAAATATTAAAAAAAATCAAAAAGTTACATTCATGCTGTAGGTACTAGAATAAATTATATATAAATAGAAAATATTTTATTAATAATGTATGCATTTTTTTTAGTCTTAATATATTAAAAATAATTAAATTAAGTATTTAAGTTAAAAATTGTTATTAAATTGTTCTGTTCTAATTTATTTTTTGATTTATTTTGTTAATAAAAAATTATAATAATAATATGACTACGGTACTTACAACTAATAAAAAAATATTTTTTTTCATAGCCGATTTTGCGCTCCCCAGGTAGCTGAGCCCTTGGCGTGCGTCCTCTCGCCACCGCCTAAATACGGCCCTGCTTGCTACAACAATATAGAACATATCTTTAGTATGTTTATGTTTATTATCATACTAAAAACAATTATATGACTTGGCAAGTTTTTTTACTAGAGCTGTCTGTAATATTAAATGTTCTTTTTTCGTTAATTTAGACACTTTTTATTAATTACAGACAGATCAATTTGCCATTCAAAAAATAACTGGGTCTGGTTTTTGATCGCAGTATTTTAAGAGACTAAAATTTTTGGGTAGGAACTTGGCCCTTATTTTACATAGTTATTTTTAATGGCTTCTTCTTTTTTTTAAGTTAAATGAATGTGATAAAATTCTTCTTATTTTCTAAGACATTTATAATCTCAGAAACTCACGTTCCATTAGAATGCAAACTTTTAAAATATTCCCTAAATATATGATATTACCGCCTCTGTCTTCATGCGTTCCAAGTAAAAATGTGCCGTGTTTGGGATTTTTTCTTTACTTCTGTCCTTAAACCTACTTACGTATCAAATTTCAAGTTTCTACTCCTTTGGAGTCCTATAATTTTGATTAGTCAATGAGTCAGTAAGTAGTAAAATGAGCGATTTTCAAAATCGAATATCTCAGAAACAACTTGACATAAATTTCTTCATTTTTGTATAGGTAATAACAATTCTTATGTTAAATTAGTTACCAAATTTCATACCTTTATGTATGTGGAACGATAACGATGATATGATAAGGGGGACACATCGAAACCCTTTGGGTAATATATACATATCGTGTCGTCAGGCCGAAACTTAGCAAATTATTATTCTAATGAATTTTGAGGTTCCCATAGGATTAAGCAAATGTAACTATAACTTATTTAAATAAACGGAGATTGAAGCAACACAATTATAATATTTAATAATTTAAATGCATTTTTTTAACCTCTGACAATTTACAAAGAATTATTGCTTGAAAACTAAACGTTCCGTGCTTGATGTAAGAGTAAAGGTAGCTTATTAATACGGGACTTGGAGGTATGAGGTTTGTAGAAAGCCCATTCAGCAGCATTTACATTCAAGAATCTCTTTTATTTACATAACTTTCTATAAGGCTTAATTCACCAGAAATTTACTGAGGACCGTATACTTTTTGTTTTTCCTGTAGATTTCTTTTTGTTTCCTATATAAATATAATTATCTATGTTTTAAAAAAATTGTGTTTTCTCTAAATGTTATTTTTGGCGATTCTGATCATTTAATAATTTAAATTTTGGCTCTGTGTGCACCGTCATTACGATTTTTGTTTTAAAGAATTTAATTATTAGTTTCAACCGCTTCCTGAGACGTTTAAATTAATTTAAAGAATTTAAGACGCCAGGAATTTTTAATATAAGATGATAGAGTAAATTTTTGATGAGCGCTGAATAAAAGATTTTATAAGCATTTGCTTTGACAAAATAGTCAGAAAGCAGTATGGCAGCAGAAAATAGTACAGGGAAATCAAATTACCTTCATTTAAAACGAAGCAAATGGCTGGTCTAGTACTTGAAAAACCAAAATTAAATCTCAAAGTAACAATTATTTTTTCAAAATTTATTTTTCAATTGTTTAAAACAAAGAACTAATTTTTAAATTATCTACAAACCTTTTTTGCTTTTTATTTTTGTAATTTAATGGAAATTCTAAAGTTTTAAATAAATTTATTTTTAAATGAAAAACACAAAAGTAAAGGGTTTTCAAAGGTTAGGCAGGGCCATATTTATAGCTTTTCTGGTACTTAAAAAAAGGAAATGGCTATCTTGTGTATTTGTCTCAAAGAATCCTAAAGAACCTACGACATGTTTACATAGACGATTATCCAATAATCACTGATAGGGGCCATTTTTGTGGCTTTTTTAATGTAAAAAAATAAAAAATAATCATCTTGTTTATTTTTCCCATAAAATTTGAAATAGTGACCAGGGAAATATTTTTAATTAAAAAAACTTCAACACAAAATTGACATATTCTTGATGTAACACCTTAATAATTGATTCATTGTTAAAAGTGTCTCTTTTTAAACGTTTTAGTAAAAAGAAGTTTGTATTTATTTTTAGAAACAACAAAATTGATTTAATTTATATAAGAAAATTACTATTTAACTTGCAAAATTTAAAGCATTTAAAATAAATACATTAAATGCAAAAACACAAACAGTCAATATTTTGGCAAAGTTTAGCGTTTAGGGTTAATTAAAATAAAATTTCTCCCATAAACTAAATTAATTTAATTTTTACAAAAAATTAATATAAGAGCTTTTTTTCAATATATTGAAAAACATCAGACGCTTTTAAAATTAAACCAACAAGAACTTTTTAAAACATAAATCCGCCACAACATTATAGAGAACCTGCGTAAAAACTAGTGGCGCCCCTCTCGTTAGTTTTATAAGTTTGTACGTAAAGATGAGCTGTTCATAAACATGCATGTCTGTACTGACCCACAAATCATGTCATTTTTTATTTATTAATATTTTTTTGTAATCCTTACAAATTAATACATAAATAAATTAAAATTAATTATTGAAACAATAAATACTACTGGAAAAGTTGTAATTAAGTGATTATGAGTGAAAAAAACGTTAAAAACAAGCCAAGATCTGGTAGCACCAATTATTGTGTTGTGTTGTATCATACTACTTACACTAAAACTGAGTCAAATATAAAATTTTATTCGTTTCCATCAAAACCTTATAGAACGTCAATAAAAGTGGATAAAAGTAGTGAATCGTATTAAGTGTATATGCGTTGACAAAAAATATATATTTTTTATCTTTTACCATACATTGACGATATCGTTTACATATATTGTGTATAAGTAAACTTACAAAAACCTATTTTTAAATCAGAAAAAAAGTAACAATTATTTTTTCAAAATTTATATTTTCAACTTGTTTACATAACAATAGGAGTAATTTTTTAAATTATTTTTTACAAACACTTTTTTAACTAAAATTTTTTGATAAATGTAATGGAAATTCTAAAGTTTTATAATTAAATTTATATTTTTTAGTTTATAACATTTCTCTTATATTATAATTTATATATTTTAATACCATATTTAGATATTAATTTGCCAATATAATTTTTAATATAAAAAAATTCTAATTTAGGTTTAAATTACAATAAAAAACTTTTATCTAGCGGTATTGTTAGTAAAGTATATTCTAAGTTTGGGAAGTAAACGAAGAAATGACTATCAGAAAGACCAGTACAAATAATATTTGACATTCAACATTTTTTACATGGTTTCTTAAGAATAAATTTTCATCTTTTTTATCAGATGACAGTCGTAATTCCGGGACATTTATTTTTTGAAACCTACTCTTTATAATTACAATATTTGATATTTTTTATTTTAATAAATAATTTATAATTACTCTAGCGATCTGTATAAAATTTAATTTCTCACCATGAGCGCTAGTGCATAATCACCAAGGTCACACAGGTTCTCTATAGAACATACATCTCCTTTGTTTTAATTGTAATCAGTTTTCTAAATATGAATTAAGTTTTTACAGAAAAAAAAAACATAGAAAATGACAATTTCATGTTCAGTTTTCATAAAATGGCCCTGTACAGGGTTATCCATTATATTTTGACACCCACCTACAGCCTTTATTATGGCCGATAGAAAAAAACTTTAAATACAAAAGTTTTAAGGTTGAAAATGAACCACCAGTTTTTTTTATTCGGAATAAAAAAACCAACTATATATTTGTTAATGGAACACCCTGTATATTGTTTGATAAAATGAAAAATCTTTTTTCCTGACTTCAAAAATATATACTTTATTGACATTTGGTTAAGCCGCTTTTAAAATATTTATGTTTTAAATTATCTGTCAGTTAGGGAACGTCGGTCATATTCACAGTAGATAGTCAAGTATGCCTTGATAAAAAAGTGTAGCGGCTGCATTTGCAATTGTTTTAACAATGGTAGTTATGACAATTATAGGCGCATTTTTCATCCATGTTCTCGTCATTTAAAAATAAAAGCATATGGTGTAGATAAAAAATGTTTAATTATATTTTTAATAGTATTTATTGATGGACTTCTTCGCTGGTATATTTGTCGATATTCGATTCTAATTCTTGTCGCATTATTACCGTTTGAATACATAATTTTATTATTTGACGTTTTTCTTCCTTAGAATAACCCATTTTAAGAAGTTTTTGGTTTACGCATAATGCTTTTATTTTGAAATGACAAGTACGTCTAAAATGATTTTGGTTTACGCAATATGCTTTTATTTTGAAATGACAAGTACGTACTAAACACAACTACCCACAACTAACCATAACTACCATTGTTAAAACAATTGCAACGAAGCCGCTACACTTTGCATCAAGGCATACTTGACGATCTACCGCGAAATGTGGCCGACGTCCCCTAACTGACAGATAATTTAAAACATAAATATTTTAAAAACGGCTTAACCAAATGTCAATAAACTATATATTTTTGAAGTCAGGAAAAAAATATTTTTCATTTAATCTAACAATATACAGTTGGTTGATTTTTCACAGTTTTGGGATGTTCATTTTTTTGATCCGAATGAAAAAACTGGTGGTTCATTTTTAACCTTAAAACTTTTGTATTTAAAGCTTTTTTCTATCGGCCATAATAAAGACTATAGGTGGGTGTCAAAATATAATGGATAACCCTGTACATAAAAATTAGTTTATAAAAAACTGAAATTTTTAATATGGTATTGGTAAAATATAAATTTCATATATACATAGGAATGTGAAGTAAAACATACGTTTCAAATGTTAGCTGCACAATATATTTTTTGTTTTATATTTAAATAAAAATTGAATAAAAAATATGACCTATTCGATAAGGCCTTAATTAGTATTTTGCAAGTTTTTTTGTAATTAAAAACACATTAATGAATTTCCCAATCTCTGCTATAAATAAAATTATAAATATTCATTAAAACTTAAATTTCGCCACCGTTTAGTTTCTGATCTTTCCTGAAACATTTAAGCGTTTTCGCCATTTAAAATTCAGAATATTTCAATATTAGATAATGGGTTTGCTTTCAGATTGGCGATGAATAAAAGATTTGGGGACAGGAACGTCTCCCTCCTGCAAGATGAAGCCGATGGAGCGCTCTCAGCCCCCGAGATGCCTTCGATTCGACGAGATCGAGGTAAGTGCGCTTTTATACCATATTTAGTTTAAAAATAGGGTAATAATGCAGATCGCTGAAAGCATGCAGGCTGCCTTTATTAAATTTCTTTGATGTTTTTTTAGTCTTTTTGGTTTAAAATTATCTAATGCTCTTATACGTTAACGCACAACGTTACCTGCTTTTTAACTATATGCTTTGTTGGGTAAAATAGTATAAAATTTCATTTGTTTTATATGTAATTTTAGAAGTTTTATTACATAACATTAAATTATTTTTAGTGTACAGGGTATTTGATTATATTTACGTGGCTTCTGGAGCCTTTATTTTTAAAGATAGAAAAAAATGTTTTATATAAAAGTTGTAGGTTTTTTTCCATATTATCTTTTAAAATTATCAGTAAAAAAATATCGCAATAAAAAAATGGAAAGATAAAGGCAACTTTAACTTTTTTAAATGGAACACTCTGTATATTATGCACTACAATAAAAGATCTTTTTTTCTGATTTTAAATATATATACATTGATGATATTTGGATGAACCATTTTTGAAATATTTCAGCCCAAAATATTAATAAATTGAAAAAAAAATCATATTAGTATCAAGAAAACTATGAAAACAATAAAATTGTTTTAATAAATTTGACGTATTGATATTGTAAAAAGTTAAAATTTATCATTTTAACTATTAAAAGTAGTTTGTATTGCTTTTTTGTCGTTGAGCTATTCAAAAGAACAAAAAATCTCTATTATGCGTCTTTTTTATGGTAACAATAATAATGTGACGACAGTGCAAAAGGAATATTACTTATTATATCCTTAACAACGGGTACCATCTATAGATACCATTAAATACATAGTAAGAAAGTTTATTGAACAAAAAAGCTTTTAAATGAAGAAAAGGACTGCAGCACGACGTGAAAAAAAAGTTTTGGATATCCTCGTTTTTTCAGGATAATTATTATACTTTTTCTATTGGACTTGCACTAAATAATTTTAATAATTTTAGAAAATCCTGAAATATTAAACTCGAATGCGGCAAATGAACTTAATAAAACAGATTATAAAATTTATTTTACCTTAAAATTTTACAAATTTTATCCTTATAAATTTATGTCCGTTCAGAGCCTTCCTAAACAAAACATGCAGGACCGACCTAGGTATGCATTGGAAATAGGTAGGTTAATGCAGCAGGATCCAAAGTTTTTAAAAAAATTGTTTAATTACAAAAATAAACATTATGGGTCCAGCGAAAACACTCACCAAATTCAGCAACATAACAATTCTATTGTTTCCATGGCTTTCTTGATAATAATATAAAACTTTTTTGTAATTTATTAATATTTTAACCTAAAATATCTCAAAAATGGTTCATCCAAATATCATCAATGTATATATATTTGAAATCAGAAAAAAAAAGATCTTTCGTTGTAGCGCATAATATACAGGGTGTTTCATTTAAAAAGTTAAAGTTGCCTATATTTTTCCATTTCTTTATTGCGATATTTTTTTACTGATAATTTCAAAAGATAATATGGAAAAAATCCTATAATTTTTATATAAAACATGTTTTTCTGTCTTTAAAAATAAAGGCCCCAGAAGTCACGTAAATATAATCAAAGACCCTGTACAAGGTAATAATTAAGTACGTTTCATCACTGAATAAAGTCTAAACTAATTTTTAATTATAAACTTGACTTGATAAACCAGACATTTTTTTTACCACCCTATTTATATATCACCATTATAATTTTTTTATTATAATAAATACAAGTGGAAAAACTCTATTTTTTATTAAGATATGATTTACAGAACTAATCCAATTAACCAGACTTGGGGGAAATTTGGCTGTAATTTCGTTAACTTTCTTAATCAGGATGTTTTTCCATAAGGATATACTTCTCGCTTTTTGTTAAAGTTTTTGGTTTTATTATCCATAGCCAAAAATTATTAAATTCAAAACAAAAAAACAGGAAGCATATATGATTGTTTTTTAGGGTTATTAAAAATAAAGTCATTTTCAAAGCAAGAATTACAGAATAAGCAACCTATTTCTATTTCCTTGGTGTATAAAGTGTTTGATTCAGGTAGAAATTTCGCATAGTTGTCTAGATAGGATAAATGACTAGGTAATCAAATGGTTGCCTGACCTACCTGGGTACATTTGGCACTGCGTATACAGAAAAGGTATGAAAATAAATTGCCAAAAAAAGTGTCCAATTCAATAGCCAATAAAAAACATTCGAAAGTTAAATTGGTCTAGAACAAAATTTAATTACTTTGAAAGGGGTTATTCCTGAACCGAACCACCCCAAAGTTAAATTTATAAAAATAAAAATCAATTTTTTGATTTATGCTATAATTTGAAAAGCCTCTTAATTATATCGTCGGTCCTATCACGTAAGGGCGTATCTCAGAAAAATTTAAATTGAGTTAGTTTCTCCGCCAAAAATAGCTTAAGCCTTATATTTTCATCTCATGAACGGGCGTATCTCAATATTTTATACTTTGGTTGTTCTATATTTATTTTCTCTTGGTCGTATCTCAAAAAGTTCAATTTAATTCACGTATAGGCCTAACTTAAGATAGGCCCATACGTGTGACTTGAAAAGCATGCCAGGTTAAAATTTTCAAGGCGTATATTGAGTTACGGCGTTACGTGTGATTCACAGATGCTGGCGATCAGTCATAATCGCACGGATTTGCCGGGAGATTGTACCTTCCGCTTATGTATCCTGGGTTGTTTTTTGTGAATTTGTAATGTGCCATGTAGAGCGCATGCCATAGATGTCTTTTTTAATTTGTTGGGACCACTTTTCAAGATAATGACAGCTGTATTGAACACAACTTTATCCGAGAATACCCGCAAATCGAAAATAGCGATCACGAAGATAGAATTGAAAATATCAGCAGTGTTGTCCAGATAGATAAAGACCCAAGTTTACCAGACACTGAGCAAAACAACTTAAAAACTGAACCAGAAGGTTTCATTGTAGAGGGAACTCCAAGAGAGCAAGAAAGAAACAGACACACAAGAATTAATAAACAAAATGAGGCTAAGAGTCTTAGAAACTGTGGAAAACAATACATCAGTTCTGCAATTAAAAACTGTTCCAGCTAGAACACTAAAAGATGGTTGCAATAGAAATACTTGCAATAAGTTTGGAAAGAAATGTATTCAATTTAGCAATGCGGATCGGCTCAAATTGTTTGAAATGTTCAATAATTTGGGCGACTTACGACTAACATAGCCAAAGAGTTGTGCGCCATATTAGTATAATGAATAATGAAACAAAAAGACTACCCAACGAGGACACTCAAGAAGACAAAAGACAATTCAGTATTATAACATTGTGTCGTTTGTTGGTCTGCAAGCGTTTTTTCTAGAAACATTTGAAATCACTAATAAGATGATGCAAAATGCCATTTTAAAAACCAGCGATTCAGGCATTATCGAAGAGGAAATGAGAGGAGTGCAGGTAACGTCTGAAGCCATTAAAGAAAAAAACATTACGATTCGTGATGCTATAAGCATTCATATTGACCGATTCTTAAAATGGAGTCTTATTATTAAGCCGTAAGAATACGTCGAGGCAATATCTGCACCCAGACCTAACCCTACGTAAGATGTATTTGATGTTTTGTAGAGGATTGACAACGAAGAATGAAGGCAAGCCTTCCTTCTCGACTTATCAGAGAGCCTTTCAAACAAAAACGTATCCTTTTTTCCCCAAAAGATCTCTGTTCGCTATGCACAATTGCCAAAACTGGAAAAGAACAGCAAATGGAGCAGTTGAAAGAGAAGTATCAAAAACATGTTTCAGAAAAATAAAGTAAGGAAATTAAGAAAATCAAAAAAACAAGAAGCAAAAGTAAACGGCTCTTTGCTATGTGGGTGCTTTGATCTTCAACAGGTGATATATTTACCTACCTGCAACAAAATGCGGTATTTTATGAAAACACCGTGGCCAATTTTTAATTTAACGTTTTATGATATTGCCAGCAGAGACAGTTTCTGCTGGACGTGGCATGTTAGCATAAGGGCATCAGAAATATCGACGGCAATTTATAAACCTTGCAGTATTACAATGACAATGGGGTAACCCAAGAAGGGCCCTTTTTTCTGGATGGATGTCGAGGCCAAAATAAAAATACTGTCATGGCTGCAATGCTACTCTATGCTGTAGCTCACTTAGAGAATTGAAAGAAATATTTTTAAGATTCTTCGAATCCTACATTGAATAGCAGCGATTCGCGCACAGTGCTATAGGCTATGCAACCAAACATTCAGGTAATATCTACGTTCTTTCTCAGTTACACTCCAGTTTTTGCACTGGCAAAACAGAAACAGCCATACAAAGTGAGATCTCTGAATACTAAAGACTTTCTCGATTTTAAACAGCTCTTAAAAGATGTGCAAAGATCTTGACCGTGAGGAAGAGTGATTTAGGAAACCAGATGAAGTGGACAGATATTATGGAAGTGAAAGTTTAGAAAGATTTTCCAGACCAGATCTTTTTTATAATGAGCCACAATCAACAAAAATTATGATAGAAACCAACAGCATAATATTAGAACGTATGAGCTCAGACAATTAAATGCTGGACCAACAACATTAGTAAACACAAGTACCAGTATTTGGTTTCTTGTGTTCAGACAAAAAAGAGCATCAGGATTTCTTTAAATCTCTGGGATATGTATTAAAAAATATTTGCAAAAAGCCAATCCCTTTTTCCAGGGTTTAACAATTAGCCAAGTAAATAAGCCGTAAAATGTGGAAAAGTTGGTAACAAGCTCCTAATTAATTTGTTTTTGTTTTAACGTATTTTGTAGACCCTCACGGTATTTATTACCACTAACATCTGCCTTGCAATAAAGAATGAAAAAATTAGGGTAAAACTGATAAAAAAAATTAAAATTCAAAATTTCATTGAATGTCGAGGTTGCTGATTACAATCCGCAGTCAAGAATCGTAAGGGATTAGTATATCCCATCAAAACAACCCCTAGGAGTGACAGAAATGGAGAAATTTTAAAAATTTAAAATTTCACCTCGGGATTGGCTCTCTGGGGTTTTAGGGGTCGTTGATTACGAATTTGCGGCCAAAAATCATGTGAGGCTGGTTGCACCCAATCAAAACTACCCCTAGGAGTGACAGAAATGGGAAAATTTTGAAAATATAAAATTTGGCCCCGGGATTCATCTCGTGGGGGTTTTTGTGGTCGCTGATTACGAAACCGTGGCAAAAATCGTGTGTAAGAGGTTGCACCCCATCAAAAGTACCCCTAGGAGTTACAGAAATGGGGAAATTTTGTTTGGTTTGAAATTAAAGAAAAATTGAAAAACGATTTTATTACACTCGTAATTTATTTTTTCAATAATTTAACTACTCTAAAACCAAAATTCGCGCGCATATTATATTAAAAGTTTGTGGTAACTAGACTTCGAATTCGTAATCAGCGATCCCGAAACCCCGAAAGACGATTTCCAAGGTAAAAATTTTGATTTTTAAAAATTTCCCCATTTCTGTAATTTTTAGGGGTGGTTTTAATAGAGTGCAACCACCCTGAACTGATTTTTGACCGTGAATTTGTAATCGACGGCCCCAAAAACCCTCGAAAGACGATTTCCGAGGTAAAATTTTAAAATTTCCTCATTTCTGTAACTCCTAGAGGTGGTTTAAATGGGTTGCAACCACCTTTACCCGATTTTTTACCACGAATTCGTAATCAGCCACCCTAAAAACCCTCAATAGACGATTTTCGAGGTAAAATTTTTAATGTTTAAAATTTTCCCATTTCTGTAACCCCTAGGAGTGGTTTTGATAGGGTGTAACCACCCTCATTTGATTTTTGACCGCGGATTCGCAATCAGCGACCTCAAAAACTCCCGAGAAACGATTTTCGAGGTGAAATTTTGAATTACATTTTTTTTTTAGTTTTACTATTGGAGAGTATTTAGGGGTGGGAAAATTACCCTAATTTTGTCATTTTTTATTGCAAGGCAGATGTTAGTGCCAATGAATGTTCCTGAGGGTCTACAGAATACGTACAAACAAAAAATTTTAAAATCGGACTTTTTTTATCAACTTTTCCACATTTTACAGTATTTTTCGGCTTATTTACTGGGCTAAATTGGCATTCTTAAAAATAAAAGTTGCGCGGACTTTCTGTATGCGCAGCACCTGGTGTACCCAGGTAGTTCAGGCAATAAGTCGATTACTTACTCATCTATCCTATCGAAACAACTATGTGAAATTTTACCTGAATCAAACAGTTTATGAAACTTGCGTTATGGGCTTTTCAACTAAAATATTAACAAATCCGTCGACACAAGCACAAAGTGCAAAAGCTTCTTGCGACTTTGCCACTACCAACTTTGTTCGTATAATGCATAATGACTTTTGGAAAACAAATTTGATGAATATATGAGTTGCAACGTAAAATTTGTGTGTTAAAGTTTACAATTTCGAGTTTAAACTGTACCTTATCAAGATATGGTCTATAGGAAAGTTTTTTGGAAAGTTTCAGCCCTTAATATCCAATTAAAAAAATATGGCATAATTTTGAATATTGGCGTTGACTTCGCGAGCGGTAAGTGCCTCAGCAAGATTTGACAATTCCAGCACAAGCACCCCATGCAATATTTCGAACTGTTTCTTCGTACAAAATATTCTCAGAGACTAAAATGGTCCATTTTGGAAAGTTTTAGAGACATAATGAACGTATTTTTTTATAACAATCAGCATATTACCGCGTTTTATTTTTATATAAATCAGTTGTATTAGTAATTATTAAATTTTAAATTCCAGTGTCATGACGAACTATTGATATGATATGCAAATTATTTATACGTACGTAACCCTATATAATATAATCCATAACTGATTTATTGGGTAATTAATACACTTTTTTGTTATGATTATTTTATTGGATTTGTTACCAATTTTTTCTGCAACACTGCGGGATACTCTAACCAATCATGCAAATGAACGAGGTGAGTGCCGACTAAAAAAATCTTGTCCCAGTTCGGTACTACGATAAGCAATAAAAACAGTTATTACAAATTATTAATTATCATCATTGTTACTTAGTAAGAATAAGTATATCTAAAATTACAAATATGTCAGGTAACCAGTTGGAAACCGGTCAACTGACTGAATGATAATACCTAATTGGCGCTAATTAGTTTGTAATTTATCTTCGAACAAACCTAATAATGTGAAATAAAAAAAAAATCAATTTTCAGCTTTTTATAATAGTTTATTTTAGTATGTATGTATATGTGATGAAGTCAATAAAAATTTAAAATGTGATACCTAACTTATTAGGTAAGCGCAAAACGTTACTCTTAAGTAACAAAATGGTTGCTTTTGCGCTCGAACCATCGAATTACGCTAAGACGCACGTCTTGAGCAGAGTTAATGTCAAACTTTAAAATTATGCCATATTTTTATATTGAATATTACCTTAAACTTTTTTAAAAACTTTCTTGAATTCCGTGTTTTAAATAAATTTTGGTTAAAAATCAAAACTGAAATCTTTGTCGCACAACTTTAACTTTGTATTTGTCAATTTATTTTTTCAAAAATTCATAATTCTGGCCAGACTTGGTTGAAGGTCGTTTTGAGGAACTTATTTTATAAAAAAAGAAAAGTTTATGCAGTAAAAATTTTAGAAAATAATATTGAAAGCGAGCAAAGTTGTAGAGTTAAACATGAAAAAGCGTAATTTTTTCCCGCATTTTAGGTTAAAATTGGCTTTTGAATAATGGTCTACCCCTTGTAGCAAAAAATAAATTTCATATTCGAATGCATTATCTTCAAACACATAAAGTAAAACTAAAATTGTCAATTTACCAGTATGGTCACTATCCTGCTATGTTAGGAGTTAGTGTCGCAAGCGTAGTAATCCACAATACTTACATGTTTATAAGTTTGTGTAAGCTCAAAAATTTATATTGTTCTTTACGCACATGTGGTTAAATTACCTTAAGAAAAAATCTACCCAGTTTACTTAACACACATCCTGGCTGGATTATCAGTGGTGAATATCCCTTTTACTCTAATAGAGGTATATATTATATATATATATATATATATATATATATATATATATATATATATATATATATATATATATATATATATATATATATATAAAACCCTCTTTCTAATGTTAGTTACAACTCACAAAATAGGATCTCTTTTTATTTAAGATATTTTTATAGCATTGTATTTCCTCTCCGAAAAGCTTTATGTCAAGATTTTTACACATCAGAAATTATATAAAAAAAACTCTAAAAATTTAGTAAATGACAGAACAACCTCAGATGAGACTTTCAATGGCGACTCTTTCTCCAGAGCTACTAGACATTCGTAGGTTCTATCAATTTAAATTTTTCCTTTAATATTTTTTACAGACCTTAATTTAATTTAAGGTTTTATAATAATACAGTTTTTTTTAAATGCAAGGATAAAAGGGTATAGGCATCGTATGACAATGTCTATTTAAAACCGGAAACCCAATTTCGATGGTTTGCGAATAAAGAATACTTTTTGATAATTTAATGGGCTTACTTTAAACTCTAAACGGTCGTAAGCGAGAGATGAAAGGTCTCTCAGTGTTTGAAATTCGCTTCAGTACTCAAAAACTGAACGGCTATTACTAACAGATTAAAAGTTTCCAGTCGACGTAACCTTTTTCTTTTTTTGTTAATGACTTATTTGCTTTTAAACAACTTAAAAAGTTTATAACAAGGAATACCTAATACCTATATCACATAAGAAAATATCATATATAATACTATAAAATTTATTTTTATTTTTATTTTTTTTAATCAAAAGCTACCTGAATTATAAATTTTTAAAATTTTTGGCTATAACAAAAACAAAAAACCTAAAAATAAAATATCTACATTGAATTAATATAAACGTATTCTAAATGTGGATAAAAGCAAAATTTTTATTTACAACAAATTAAAATTTCAACGATAACTCGATTTATTTTGGAGAAACAAGGCGTTTTTGAATTATTTACACAAACTTGGGTTTTAATAACCTTTTTAATAATACCCCACACATTATATATAAGTCAGCCAAAACTAGCATTTTCGCAGTTTTTTTATTATCTAAAAACTAATGAAATTATGTAGGGGGGGGTTATATATAAGTTTTATTTTATGTCAAAAATCCAAGTAAGTAATAACGTAAATGACATAATAATATAAACTCCCAAATATTTTAAATTTAATTTAAAATTATTGTTAAAATAAATTTAACTTTCTTAATAACTTATTTTTTTAAACAACCTAAAAAGTTTATGACACGGAATACTTAATACCCACATCACATAAAAATTACATATATCATACTATGAACTTCATTTTTTTTAACTAAAAACTATCTTAATTATTAAAATTATAATTAAGTTTTATTTTTATGTCAAAAATCCAGTTAAGTAATAACGTGATCATAAAAACAAACAATATGTCCGGTACCATCTACACTCGCCTATGTCAGCGACCGCACATTTTTAACTCGTGTCTAGCGAAACCCCCGCTGGCAAGCTTCTTGACTGTGTTGACGCATAAAACATGCTTTATTATGCAGGGACTCGGCGCGTAATTTGAAAAGTAGGTTTTTTCTAAATAATGCATTTAATATAAAAAAAAGCAAAGCATGGGTCTTTTCTAATACGTCTTTGCATTTTTACGTCTGATACATAATTGGGGAAAATAAAAAGCCGCTTTGCTCACCAGAACTAACCATGACCGACTAGAACCTAGGGCTTTTGAATTTGTCAAAATTATCCCCACAGAGAATTATTAACAAAATTTTTATAATTTTTAATATGGTAGAAGTTATACATTTTTTTAAAAGTGTGATTATATATTCCCCGGGTTTTTTCTAATGCGTTGTTAATTTTTTTTATAACTTTTACAAATAATTTAGACAAATTCAAAAGCCCTAAGTTCTACCCGGTCATGTTAGTTCTGGTTAGCAAAGCGGCTTTTTATTTTCCCCAATTATATTTCAGACGTAAAAATGCGGGGACGTATTAAAAAAGACCCTTAATTATTACATTTAAATGTAATTTTTTAGCCGAGTCCCTGCATAATAAAGCATGTTTCATGTGTCAAGACTGCCAAAAAGCTCGCCAGCGGAGGTGTCCGTTGTACCGAGGGAAGGTGAGGGTGCATCAAGGAAGTTTAAAGCTGTATGGAAGCCCAATACTGTAGAACAAAATTGTCCAGGCGTGCAGGGCAGCGGGAATAGGGGGGTTGGCCCCGCGGAATTTGCGCAATGAATAGTAGGTCAGGGCCGGATTTCCATAATTCTTTGTTGCTATCTATAAAATTGACATCATCAAATGTCAAATTCCAACATTCACTGTTTTTTTTTTTTTTTGCACAAAATTGTTGGTTATTAAAGGATACTACTATAGAATATTTAAAATTATTGTGTAATATTAGATTTTATATCATCTGATATAATATGGAAAGAATAGATGGCGCCACTTTACTGCCTTCTATTTAAATGGTCGATATTTTTGGAAGTTTTGTATTTTTACCAAAAATCTTTGTAAATAAATAAAAACACGATTTTTTAAAATAAATTTCAAACATTGTATGATAGTATTATGTACTTATCACCAATTTTGTGATAAAAGAAGGGCAAGATAGTGTAAATGAGTTTAATCTAATCCTAAGATTTTGGTTGTACATTAAAAAGTGAAAATTTTTATAACTGCTTTTTAGGCATATACTTTTCACTAATAACAAACATTATGAGACAGAATAACAGTGGTTAAAAATGTTTAGTAACCTTTGGTACCTGAGTATCCATTGTAACAGTATCCGTTAAATATTATGTGTGTACAGTATGTCGAGCTTAAAAAGTTGATAATGCAAGATTAAGAAACCAAAAATCTAATTTATTTTTAAACAAATGGTATTGTCTCGAAAGTTGCCTCCTCTTTGATTTTGATCAAATTTGGTATACAGGGTTTTTTGGGCGCTCATTACAAATCTGAAAAAATATCTTTTTGGCAACGTTTCGTTTCCGAGATCTTCATCATCAAAGTTGAAAATTAAACTAACCTTATTTTCACTATATTCTCCCTTCTTTTTGTACACAATTCTTGATTTTTACACTAAAGTGGCACACGATATTTTATGAACACCTTTTAAAACCTTGTATTTTTTTATTTTACATCTTTTTTTTCATTAAATTGCGAACTTTTAAGTTCAAAGGCAGCAGCCATATTTGCTTAAAAAATAAAAGTGTAAAAAAGGTGTAAAATAAACATAAAAAAAAGTTTTTAAAAGGTGTTTGTGAAATATTGTGTGCCAATTTAATTTAAAAATCAAGAATTTTGTGCAAAAAGAAGGAGGAATAGTGTAAATAAGGTTAGTTTGATTTTCAATTTTGATGATGAATATCTCGAAAACAAAACATTGCCGAATTTTTTTTTAGATTTGTAATCAGCGCCCCAAAAACCGTACCAAAATTGTACTTCCTTTCATTCAATTAGAGGGACCTGTATATATTAAAATTTGCCTGGTCTGCCCAGTAATCAATAATTTTGATCCTTTAAAAGAAAGTACTAAATTATTAAATGAAATAAAAGTACCTAAATGTAAACCTTATTTCTTTTAATAATCCACAGAAATACACAAACATTGTGGAAATCATCTAAAAGATAGTTAAGATTGCCTTACTTTTCTCACTAATATTTCCTATAAAATTTTCATTTTCTATTATTCATAATTGATATATTATTATTTATTCGGTTACCTAACGTTACGTCTTATAAGAAGCACCTAATTTAAATATAAAAAATACTTACCTAAAGTTAAAAAGACGGGTATGTTACCCTTGGATTTGCAAGACAAAACCATACAACCTCTAGTCATTTTGTTACGATATTATAAGTAACAAACAATAAACACAAAATTAAAGTCACAATTTAATAAACACTAATCACTAAAATAAGAAGGTTTTGATCAATCTAAAAAACGGTACTCCGGCTCTCATAAAATTATAATGTGTTGGCTAACTTCACACTGATTTATCAGTATGTAAGTAGGCAACACATTAAATTATTTCGTGGAGTTTTGTTATTGCGCAGAATCGGCGGGGCCAACTCTGACAGTTATTTTCATACTGGGCTGGACATTTTTTGATCGAATGGGCCATAGCATTGGGCTTCCATACACCTTTAAACTTCCTTGGGGTGCATCCGACGTCAACTTGAAGCCGGATCGGTATCCGGTGCATGAACAAAGATTCATTATAAGCCATACAACACTGGGAGTTCGGAAAAAAACCGGTCCATTTTCCGGTATTGGTTTCATGCTGTAGTAATTTTTGTTTAATTGACACGTTTCTTCTTTTGCACCATCAAACACAATAATGGTTGCAATTTTAAAAGCTTAAAAATCACCTTAAAATTTTACAAATATCAAAAATTTATAAGATATCTGTAAAACTTCTGAACTCCTAATAAATTGTACAAACTTTCAATTCTAAAACTTTTAATAGAAAATATATAGTCTATAGTAGTTTAAATTTTACTTATATACCTTGAAAAGTTTTTAATAGCATAAAGTAAGAAATAGCAAGTTTCTTTTAAAACTAAATTTAAAAGCTTTTGCAACTTTAGTTTAGTTAACTAAAAAAACATAATACTACTTAAAAAATAATGTTTCTATCATAATTTATAAATTGTAAAATTGCACACCATGTCTATATATGATGGGCAAAACATTTAGAAAAAACTGGGATATTTTTTTTGTTATTAGGGTTATTTTTAACAACCGGAAATCAATTTTGCGTGTCGAACAACCCAAAAAGGCCTTGGCACATGACTTCTGTTATGGCGGCAAATTTAAACAATGTAATATAAACTGTCAAAAAGTAGGATCGGGAGTTAGAGTATAGGAAAACATTATTAAAAAAGCCTGTTTATAATTAATTTTCGGGCTTATTTACCAAATTTCAAAGTTAAATTGAACATTTAGAAAATTGTAATTTTATCTCTTTTTTTTATACAGGGCATTAAAAAAGTATGGTAATACGTCTACAGCAGTTTTTCCTTTAGTAATATCACTTATAAAAAATATTTGTTTCTAGTTTAAATTATTAAATAATTGCTAATAAAATAATTTATTGTAAGAAAAATGTAAAACAATTTTGTATGTATTTAGTATGTCGCAAAAATCACAATTTTCCCAAAAGTTAATATTTTACTTTATTATCAAATATAGCCTAAAACTAAATTCTAAAAAGTTTTGTTTTGTAACTTTTTTCTATATTTTAATTTCTTACCCCACTTTTTGACATTTCAAATCACATTTTTCAAATTTGTCGCCATAACAACAGTTATGTGACAAGTGTCAAAATGTTTTTTAGGTTGACATGTGCAATTAAATTCCAAAAACCTTTTTTTAAATATATAAATAACAAAAAAAATTCTAATTACTTTTTTTTAGGTATAACTGTTAAATTGTAAAATGTACGCCATTAACTCTAAATTATAAATTCTGTTTATTTTTTTAAGTTTATAGCTTAAATAAATAGTTTTTTCCTTACACAAGGGATTTATTCTTTCATTTTAAACAAACTTTACACTAACATTATTGTTGTTATCCCACTTCTAATTATAACTTATTGAAAAAACTATATCAACACGACATAAGCCAAAATTGCTTTTATTTTATAAAGAAAGAGAGAGAAGCACATTCCTAAAATAATGCATTTAGATTATCTCTGATGCTTCTCCACTAGATCTTTCTCTCTAGTTGGTCTGTTCCACCTTTCTTTAAGGTCTCTCAGCAATTTTTCCCTTTAGAGTATTTTTTATGCAGGTTGCTTCTAAAGTTATGAAAGCTATTAAGAGTAGGGGATTTTATTTATCGACCAATAACTTACTTATAAAATACTTTTTATTGGATTAATAAATAAAGTAGGTTAATGAAATTTTGGTATAAAGTTAAAGCAAAGGAAAAGTAATTAAGCGCATAGTGTTGTCCTTCAGAGTTAGTATCTTTTAGCTGGTTTATTTTAAAGAAAAAAAGTTTAAAGTTGACACTTTACTAAGAAATATACTACGGCCGAGTGATGATCGCGTTGTTAAATTTAGCAATGGACTTAGCAGTTTAGAATGTTTAACAAAACGTCATTGTCATTGTTATTCAATGATTTTAGTAGGCAACCTGTTAAAATCTGACATTTTGTTAAACATTCTAAACCGTTGTTAACTTTTAACAATTTGCTAAGTTGACAACGGTTTAGAATTTTTAACAAAATGTCAGATTTTGACAGGTTGCCTACTAAAATCATTGAATAACACTGACAATGACGTTTTGTTAAACATTCTAAACTGATAAGTCCATTGCTAAATTTAACAACGCGATCATCACTCGGCCGTTGCCTTTTACTATTAATTTGTTGGTAAAAAATCCATTAAAAATTGTAAAATAATCGTAAATTACAAAATTTAAATTATACAAAGTAAAAACTTATCCATCTTTGTCAACTGATAATTTTCACTTATCTTTGTTTACTTATACACTAACCCTTACTAATTTTTTTAAAATATTAATATAAAATATCGGTTATTTTGTGGTTTTAATTCTAATCTATTTTTTAATATAATAAAAATATTAAAAAGTTGCCTAAAAAATAAAACTTTTTAAAACTGATTAATTTTAAAACAAAAAACCTTTAAAATAATTAATTTCTTTCCTTTTATTAGCTTCTAGAAAAAAGAAGAGATAAAAATATTATATTCTTTACTAACATTTTAAATGAAACAACCGTATAACATAATATTTTAAATTTTCTCTGAAGACCAGATTATGGGCTTGTGAATGGTTTTAAGTTTTGGTGGACAAATATAAAAAATTGAAATAACTTAATATGAAATTAATTTCTAAATCAGAAGATATGTCTTTTTTTAGATATTAAGAAATAAATATTTAAGTGCAGTAGGTTTTTGTTATTAATTGTTTTTTAAAGTGGCGGTATTAACAGAGTGAAGTATTCGGTCACACATAACAACAGTTGCTTTTTCGCTAGTCTCTAATAAAAAAATAAGTATTTTATTATGCTCGACCAAATCATCAAAACTTCTGCTACACTAATTGCAAGATGTTGATCTATTCTTAACTGGATTTTATTTTAAACAAATTCGGTATACCTAACTAGTGCTTGTCGTCTTTTAGGTTAAATTTTCTTTGTGATTACACATTATAAAAAAACATGATTTATTTGTTAGTACGTTTTTTTATGTATTTTATTTTGTGATTTAAAATATATTTATTTTTGGTCTTGAGATATTAATTACCCTTTCTTGTAAGTTAAGCATAATACAATTTAAACTATTTATATTACAAGACTGATGGTAAAAATGTTTAATGTTATTTTTAATCTTTTTTAAATCAGCGCAAAACCACTTTAAAGATTATCAATCGTAGTTTGGAAGCATGCACAAAATTTTACAGACCAAGAAACTTTTAAAAAGTTTCTTTGTAATCAATAAAATAAAAGTTTTGCCTAGTGTAACTTTCCCACTTTTAAAATAAAGTAACTAACAAAACTTTTTTATATAAACCATATTTAATTTAAAATCTAAGAAACCGTATTTATACGTACACGTGCAAAAAAAAGGCCTTTTAATGGTATGAAACCCTATTAGTATAAGGACATTGTGTCGTCTTCCAAAAAGAAAATATGTTTTACAAAAAATAAGAAATTATTTGTTTATAATATGAAACCATGTATTTTTGAAATTTTCAGGTTTCGTCAAATGTACAGAACATTGTAACAATAAAATATTTTGTGTCAATTATAGCATACCAGGTCAATCAAAAAGCACGCAGCCAGTTTGGGATTGTTCTGATTTTAAATTTTGAATATAAAAAAAATCTTAAAGAAATTTATGAATTTTTATGCAAAAAATCTAAAGAATATCGAAAAGTATTTACGCACAGTCGATTAACTATTCCGAACTACAAATAACCGAACTTTGCAAGATCCACATTTTTCATTTTTTATATGTAATAATGTATTAAATTGTGTAGAGTGTCAGATAAATATATTTAAAGATAAATAAATTCTTTAGGTAGTATTGGTAATTTTTGCTTATTTAGTGTACTAGATGTCAAGTTTAGTGTGGTAATATGTGGTGTTAATTAATAGTTGGTAGACATCAGTAATATTAAAAACAGCATTGTATTGTATTGTAGTTAAAAGGGTCGCTCGGCTCAATATAGCCCCACTACTACTACTTTGATCTAAGGAGATCTATTGTGTATACGATGCATTACGTAATCCCCTCAATGCACAAGATGTTTTGGAAGGCCAGTTTCTTTATAATTCGGAAATACAGAGTTTACAATTACTACGACAATTATCGTCTACTTTTTTAGTAATTTGGGTTTTAAGATTTATTTTTTAACATAACATTGAAATACCCTTAAAACGGACGGTTACCTTTAAATATATATTTTTCCTAAATTTTCTGATTACTTTTTAAGAAAAATAGTTAAAATTACAGTCCCAACCAGGTATATACAGGGTCTTTGATTATATTTACGTAGCTTCTGGAGCCTTTATTTTTGAAGCCAGAAAAAAATGTTTTTTATAAAAATTGTAGGTTTTTTTCCATATTATCTTTTGAACTTATCAGTAAAAAAATATCGCAATAAAAAAATGGAAAAATATAGGAACTTCAACTTTTTTAGAATGGAAACCCTGTATATTATGCGCTACAATAAAAGATCTTTTTTTTCTGCTTTCAAATACTATATACCATTGATGATATTTGGATGAACCATTTTTGAGATATTTATAGCTTAAAATATAGAATTAATAAAAGCTATGAAAACAATAAAATTGTTTTAATACTTTGTAACGTATTGATATTGCAAAAGGTTGACATTTATTACTTTAACTATCAAAAGCAGTTTGTTTTGCTTTTTGTCTATGGAGTCTATTCAAAGAATAAAAATCGTATTCAGCGTCTTTTTTATAATAAAAACTAATAATGTGACCACAGTCCAAGAGAAATTACTTATTATATCCTTAACTAACGGGTATTCATCTATGATACTATTAAATACATAGTAAAAAAGGTTATTGAACGGAACAAAGCTTTAAAATGAAGAAAAGGATTGCAGCATCGAAATAAAAACAAAGTTTTGGATATCCTCGTTTTTTCAGGATAATTATTATACTTTTTCTGTTGGACTAGTTAACTACTTTATGGAAATAGCTAGTTATCAGCAGGATTTAAAGTTTTTAAATAAAATTCTAATTATCGACAAGTCTTTCTTTAGCAGTGAATGTTTAATCACAAAAATAAACATTATCTGGTCCAGAGAAAACTCTCACCAAATTCAGCAACATAACATTTTATTGTTTTCATGGCTTTCTTGATTCTAATATAAAACTTTTTTAATTTATTAATAATTTAACCTAAAATATCTCAAAAATGGTTTATCCAAACATCATCAATGTATATATTATTTGAAATCAGATAAAAAGATCTTTCGTTGTGGATAATATACAGGGTGTTTCATTTAAAAAAGTTGAAGTAAGCTCATATAATTTTTTTCATTTTTTTATTGATCGATATTTTTTTTTACTAATAATTTCAAAAGATAATATGGAAAAAATCCTACAATTTTTATATTAAACATTTTTTTCTGTCTTCAAAAATAAAGGCCTCAGAAGCCACGTAAATATAATCAAAGACCCTGTATATATGGAATTATGCATGCACTGGAATTTTTAATTTTGTAAAAAATATTATTTTTGATAAATGTTTAAGGATATATTTTGATGTCTAAGAGCTAAAAATGTCAATTTTTTTGTAAAATATAATTTTAAAAATAACAAAGGTGACCAAGCACAAACAATAAAATGTTATAATAATAAAAAAGTTTTTTACAGTGAGCTGATATTTTGGTACAGTGTTACTTAAACCTGATTTGGAAAATACAAACCAATTTTTAAAGTAAATTACTGTACTCGTATTACCTTCAATTTTAATTTCATACCTTTCAGTGCCAACAAAGTTCGCTACAATAATTTTCATACTAACTTTGTCATTATCGTTTATTCGTAAAATGCCTAGCTTTGGGTCTACTTTATAACCTATTATTGTCCTTATTTACTTTAACAGTATAAGTATCATTTCCATTACAATGAAGTATTTATAACCCTCCATTTACTTAAGTTCTTGGATGAAGAACGATGCATATTAACCCCGGGGTAAAATTATAATTGTCTTAAATAATGACGAAGCCTTACGGCATTTTCTGTGATGGAATTAAAACAATATGGTTAAGTCTCATGTTTTTGGTTTATACATTTAAAGATAATTACAGCTGGTATTTCGCAGGAAATTTGATAATTTTTAATATACAGAAGTAAATGTTTTATTAAACAAAGATTTTTTTTAAAGAAAAATAATCACATACAAAGAAATTATGAAATCAAAAAATATGTGTTTATCATAGCGATACAAATTATAATTATTTTGTAGATAAAATATATTCTATATTGTGACAAATTCTTGATTTTAAAACTTTTGTTGGGTATAGTTACCAAAAAAGTTCTCTGTACAATGGGACCGCTTCGGCGTGGTTCCGGGGTGCAGCGACTGAGTGTGTTCAGATGTGTAAACTAGCAGATCGCCCCAAACAGAAAAAAGAAACAAGATCAAAGTTCTTATTTTTTTTATATTTAGAATTCCAACAATTTTAATTTTAATTTCTATTTTATTTATTATTTAAGTTAAACCAGATAACGATGGCAGACTTGCCACCAAAACGTAGAAAAGTGTTTGGATTTTTTGGTGTATTTTTTTTCTGTTTAGGCGATCTGCTCGTTTTTAGCGGTCAATGGGCAGGGCACACTTAGTCGCCATACTTCATGGCCAGCACCGAAGAGGTTCAATTGTAAAAAAGAAAATCCGACGAGTAACCCAACACGAACTTTTTGAAATATAATTAGTTTAACGATAAAAAATTGATATTTTACTAATCTAAAATAAAGCTTTTGTTTAAATTCCAACAAAAGATTGCTAGAATAGTCAAGTCCTGAGCAAGTGCAGAAAGCAATACTTTATTACAATTAGGCTTTAACAAAATGGGCCAAAGCGGAATTCGATAAAGGGATGCTTAAAAAGCACAATTTATATACCAATTTACGTTATATTTTAAATTTTAGCAATAAGTTGTAAACTTTAAATTCTTTTTCACTTAAAATATATTTCAAAATATGTAGAGATTTAAGTATATCATAATGAAATACTTATATCTTCCTATAGTTATAAATAGGTTTTATTTAAAATGTTCCGAAATGGACAGCAAAAAAACATATTTCGGTAAGACATATAATTTTGATGTTTTATTACATAAAATGTGCTATTCAAATTGTGAAAGGAATAGGGCAAAAAAAGCAATAAAAACATAACCCATTTGTGTGGTTAAGTTCTTTATATTTTACATATTAATATTTATCATTTCAAAATACTTACCATTCCTTGGGCTTTTTTAGAAAGTATTAGCTCCTTTTTTATTATTTTTATGGTAAATATTTGCTAAGAATACCTATAAATTAAAAAAAACTTTTCAAAAAACAAAAAATTATCATATTATAACATGTGCTAAAAGGTCTATAAAATACAGCAAACTACAGTATCATTCATTTATTTATTTATTTATTTGTTTTTCTTTAAAAATAATACGCTATCCTAGTATATGTGGTATTTAAAAAATTTGCTTAGGGGTCAAGATAACGGGGCCCTTTTGGTTTAGTTAAAGATATATTTTTAACTAATTGTTTTCATTCTTTGTAACTGAGTTGTGTAACACATTTGAATGGTGCAATAAAAAAATATTTATTTTCATTTTTAAAAAAATGTTTTTTAAGGTGTCAGGTCTATCTTATTTAAATATTTAATGTTATCGTTAAATCCGGGTACACCAGAAGTAACCCAATTTTTTTATATACTGAACACTTTTTTGCCAGTTTATAAATTGAAAACAAAAACCAATTTATCATTAACCTTGTTGTGTATTACGGCAGAGGTATAAAACAAAAAATAATAAATATTTATGTCCTATTTTATGGAACATTGAAAAAATATATATTTTTTACACACTATGTAGATTTTTTGTAACGCTATGCTTAATTTCCTTTTTTAAAATCATTTATTTAATGATGTATTAATATTTAGCTAAAAAGTCCTTATTAAATTTTGGCCTATGTTGCCAAAAACCTATATGTTTCGTGAATTGAGTTATTGTGTGTGATAAATATAATCAAATAAGTCACAAATCTAACATAAAACTGAGTTCAAAATGGTTAAATATTATTTATATTAAAAAGTGCAGCTATTTGCACGCGAGGTATTTAGTACTTGGTCTTGTTTGTTTGCATGTCGTGCAAAGTTTCTCAATTTCTTAACTTTTTTATGTTTACCGATTTAATCCTGTTTTGTTTTTAATTTGTATAATTGGAAATAAAAAGAATTTACGCTCCGTTATTTTATATTATTTATAACACTTTTAGATAAAAGAATGGTAAAATGTTGTTTTTTTTTGTGAAATAAAATTCTTTATTTTGTGTGTCTATAAAGTGCCCTAGTACATTAAATATAGCTTATTACCCAAACTAAATAGTCCAAGAGCTGGTAGATATTTTAAGGTAAGTATTTAAGGCACCATTGAACTTGTATAGTTTTTTATGATATGTAAACACAAAAACGTAGAAATTGCTGGAGAATAGCGATGCTAAACCGGCACTTTAGGATTTTAACACAGTAATGTTTATATACAAATGGAACTGTTTCCAAAGAGACAGATCATTTTGCTGGGACATTCTACCTTGCAGGTAATCAAGAACCTAATACATAAGTGTAAGTGAACAGCGGTATGGCACTTCAACTTACCTGTACCGATGTTCGCTCGCACTTTTTAGTTATAGTATTTTACGTTGCCATTGAATCATCCTAAAACTAAGTAGTTTAGCGCAAATCTGATTGTACTTAAGAACACTGTACTTTATAGTTTCCAAACTACTCTTAAATATCTACCAGCTTTTCGCAAGTTTCCCTTGCGACCGTCGCAATTTAATAATATAAAAAAACTAATATATTTAAAATTACAAGATTTTGTACTACTTTGGTCTTAAAGTTCTCGTTTTTGTCACACTTTTAGTAAAATCTACCAAATAAATAAAGTACATTTTTAAAAATTAAACATAATTTTTATAATTATCGTAATTTTAAATGAACACTATTTGTACTATTTTTTTAAAATGAACATTTAAGAGTATTATAAAAGTAATTTTTGCTTTCATAATTTTTATGGGAAAAACAACAGGATTTTGTGAACTATTAGCTTTGCCTTTTTAGATTGTTAGGGATTTTTAAAAAGTTTGAGTAAAAGGCTTAGCATTTAGCACCTATCATTAGTTGTCATTTGCACTTGCATTTTTCATTATTTTCATAACAAGGGCGCATACCTTCGTCAACTAGTGTATTCTCCTCAGATGAATACAGGCAATGGCTCAGTAGGACCCCATCTACCTCGGCAATCTACGAACAAATTAGGGCATCCAGAGATGTACTTAACCAACAAAGGGCTGCAAGATTTACCTACAGCGCAGAAAATATTCATGATGCGCTAAAGAATGTAAGTACAAATCCTAAATAAAATTTATTATTATTATTATTATTTTAAATAAATACAGTTTATAAAGGTAAAAGTAATGCAGTATACACCACAGATCGTAAACCCTATATACAGAATACAATATGTTAGAACAAGTTAGGCAGAAAGGATGTACTCAAATACCGTTAAAAATATTTTGTAAAATACAATAAATACCCTAATTTATTAAGCAAAAACAGTCATAATAATAATTTTAAGTAAAAATTTTTCACTTTTTTTTAGTTTCTTTATCTTAAACCGATATAAATAACAACTTTATTTAAAACTACAAAACTGCACTGACATTTGCGTTACGAAAAAACAGGCTGCTTTTAAAATTAAAGTCAATTTGAAGTGTAATAAAAGAAAATTGTTTGTTGTGTCGTATTGTCAAATGTTTTTAGTACAATACATAACTGAGATGTTTTTTAAGCCTCATAACACTAAGGGGAAAGATATCTGTAAGCCGCTAGAGTCAAATGTCTTGCTCTAGGCTAAACTGCCTAATATTTAAAATACAAATACTTTACTTATTCATAATTTATGGTATTATGATTCACATATCCTACTAATTTTTATTTATATAATAAAAAAAATTAAAAGAAAAGTCAATAAATAAGTAACATACTATGCATGTTTATATTAAAAAATATAAATTCATCGTTATTTATAAGGGCTTTTAAATATATTTTTTTAAATATATGTATATCTTTAAATAAATTAAATAAATAACTAAAATATTAAAAGTATTTATCAATTTTATTTTATTTATCTAGGTACCAACCTAAATTGCTTATAATATTTTTAAACTAATATATGTGTAAATTTTTTTAATATTAGTTATAGCCATAGATTTCGATATAGCATTGACCTCGGTCTGTTTGAGTCCATGATGAAAAGGATCTCCTAATTTCTAAATCCGTTGAAAATATATACCTTTACTTTCATTTAATATTTTCGTTTTAATAATATGTAAATTAAAATAATTAAGCAAGAGAGAAAAAACACTATGGCTTTAATAGGGCAAACAAAGCTGCAAGACCAAAATGAACTTAACTCGACCTAATGAAAACAACTTCATTCCAAGTTAGCTTGGTTGCTATAATCGTAAAGTGAAAGACAACCGATCCGATCATTTAGATTCTCAATTCGTTGGGTATAGCAGTCTAAATCTATAAAGGTGGGGGTTAAAAGCTAGAAAATTTAATTGAATACAGCTAGTCCTCTTTATGTCATTTTATTAACTAGGTTGCCTCTAGGTTGGATACCATACTGAAATCAGCTCCAGATTTTAATATTGTTAAAACAAAATCAAAATATTTTTATCTCACATTCATTTTTATTATAGTTATTTTAAATATTATTTTTATTAAAACCAAAACGACTTTTAGGGCCTTTCCAAGACTAATATGTTTTGTTAATATATATAATGTACATAGAGCATGTACACCAGTGAATTATTCAAACATTTTAGATGGAAAGCGGCATTTACAGTTCATATGGCAGGCCAGGTACTACCTCAACATTAGATAGACATTTTACCAGATCTCAGCAACCAAGTATTCCAGCTAGATCACTGTCCACTCAACATATCACGTCTTCAGGTAAAAATGATTAGTAATCATCGCTTAGCTATATGAATATTATTGGAGATATCATTATTATATTATTTTATTACTCTAGTATGCTTACCCTGCTTCTTTAATTTAATGTAACACTTTCTCGGTATTTAAATGTAAGTATACATAAATTATTTACAGCTTTGTCAATATTAAAAATTATCTCATTTTCTATAGGTCAGAATAAATTATACTCATAATACATGTGAACACAGAATTATATTATTTTTATACTTTTATATTATATTGTATTATCGTAACGTGGATAAAAGTTTTCTTTCAAGTAAATTATCCCATAGTTCAGTAGTTTGCTAAAACTCGGGACACGGTTCAAAGAACAAAGCTATTTTTAGTCAAGAGCTTTTGTTTAAAGAGACGTCACATACATTTTCCCCTAACGCTGAATAGTGCCCGCATATGAAATTTTTTTAGCAAAAAAATAATCTTTTTAAACTTCTTTTGAATATTACGCCTTTATACGTAAACTATCAGAACAAGCTGACTTTTTGTCATTTTCTTTTATCTACGAAATTTTGCTCTACAGATTTAAATAAACCAGATATTTTTTTATTTAATATTACTTTGCACTATATACTGGGTGTTACCAACGTCAACAACACATGTTAAATTAGAAGAAAAAGTTTATAAAAACATATATCCAAAAGGGCTTAATTTAAAAATTTTATAAAAAAATTGCAACCAAAGTTTTGCTGTGAAAAAAATAATTTAAATATTTTATCTAGTAATTTAAAAGCTTAACTTCGCGGATATGACAAGAAGCGGTGAAGGCAAAGGCAGCTAATGCCGAAGTTTTTTTTTAATTAAAAGCATCACGAATTTTCATGACATTAGAACTCGTACTTTTAAGTAATAACGCACAAGGGCACCGGGCCCGGTCAATTTATCCTCAATCAGCAAAAACATGTATTTAATCGAAACTTTAGAAAGACGTGTTTCTATTTTATATTAAGATTAAAAAGTACCGATTTTAAATTTTTATTTTATCTGTGCTTTCAATTTATTTTTCTTTTATTTCAGCTTTAAGTAATACTAGATCTCCTTCCATGCGTAGAATGAGACAACTTCTTGATTTAGATACTGTCAGATCAGGTGCAGCACCAAGTCCAGTACCTACACCAAGTGGTACCCTTCCGAGGGGCCAACGGCAGCTGGATATCAATCCCGCAGGTAAATATTAGTTTATTGGTCTAAAATACAACATAATTATTACTTTATTTTATTTTTGGGCAGAATTTCCCACTTAAAACATGTTTTTTATTCTATTTGTATATTTTCTCAATAATCCAGTTATGTTTACAAAATATGTAGTTTTTAGAATGTGTTTTAATATTCTGTTAACCAGCAAAAATAAAACTTTACTTTTTTCATTTTTTTGTATTTGAGAGAACTAAGTAGTTCTTTGTAAATTTCTGCTTAATTTTTTTTGGTTTTAAAATTAAATTTCTTTGCTGTAACCCTTATTTAACATATATACTAAGTGACATAGATAATGCAACACCGAGTAGGAATGCTGAAATTTGTGAAAACACTTTTTACTTTATAGGTCTACTAATAAATAGAAAGTCATAAAATTTAAATTTGAAATTTTGCAAAATAGCTGAAATATCCCACCTTAATGTTAATAATGGATCGAAGCTCCTCTGTTCGCTACATATCGGTAAGTCGTTGCGGCATTGATTGGATTAGATGATTGATGTCTTCTTGGTGTATTATATCCCAAGCTAAACTTGGTTTCGTAAGCCTTCAATGTTTGTGGAGGGTGCGGTGAATTTAAAACCTTTTTCTCATCATATCACATAGATGTTCGATAGGGGAAATGTCTGGATATCAAGGACGCCACTTAAGCAAATTTCACCAGACGCTTCTAAAAAAACACGTGCAACATGAAGTGTGCATTGTTCTGCTGACAAAGTGGATCTTCCAATATTTCCAAAAAAGGAAGCAGATGTGGTTGCAAAACTTTGTGAATATAGCTCTGAGCACTGCTACCTAAAATGAACACTAATCGTGACTTGCTGTCGTAAGCAATGGCACCACATACCATAACCCCCACTGTGCGATGTATATCCTGTTAGATGGAAAATTGGACGTTCTTTCTTTCACCACGTCTCCTTTTTACTCTTGCACGGCCATCATGTGTGACCAAACAGAATCTGGACTCATTGCTGAATACGATTAAATTCCATTCCATATTCCATTCAAGTCTCTCCCTACTCCATACCAATCGTTGCCGGCGGTGCTGTGGGATCAGAGGTAATACAAGATGGGGTAATATGAAAAGAGTACAAAAAACCTTATTTGGCGTAAACTGTCCTCATCCTTATTGCACTTCCGACAGCATTAAACCACTAGTTCGCAACTGTCCTTGTTGTGGAAAATCGGTCTTTAAGTACTAGTTGACTCAAATAACGATCCTGTCGTTTTGTAGTCTGTTTTTAACGTCCAGTACCTCTAAAAATCACTAAATATTAAGTAAACATGTTCATATTGTTCGAATCCTGATATAACAAAAAATGCCTTTACAAAAAAAGTACAACTAGGAATGCCTTTAAAATTTTATCAGCGTATACTTTCATGATAGCAAATATGTTTACAAGTTTAAATCAAAATTTAATTAATTATTCTGGGTGTTGCATTTTCTGTCACTTAGTATATTTAGTTCTTTAATGTACATGTCTTGCGAAGTAAAAATGGTTTTTAAAAAGAAAAACTACTGAAAATATACTTTTCTTATAATGGATTTTTGAATAAAGTACATAAAATGGCATAAATTTAACTTTGGCGACATAAAAAAACTACAGATAACTATTTTTTTAAATTCACATGCAACAAGTTAGACTTCTAAAACTTTTGTTAGTCTTTATATTAAACAAATAAAAATATATTTTTAAAATAATTCTATAAAAATCCCTGAAAGTAAAATCAAAAGGTGGCGATAAATAATTTTACATAAGATCTCGTATTTTTATAAAATTTTGGTAGACAACAAAAATACTATATTTTCAGTAATGTATTATCTTAACAAATATGCCAAACTAAATATGCAAAATATATGAAAATTTTTAATATTATCATTCATATTAAAATTATTTTTACTAAATTAACGTTTTTCTCTTTAAATGTAAACAACAAAATATTTGATTAGTAGTTAGTAAAAAGGTATGTAAAAAGTAAAACATTATGAAAAAATATTAATAATAAAAATGTCTTTATTTTAATAATCTTTTATCAGCTTAACTAAATAGAAATTTGTCAGTTGTTTAGAAAGAAAACTGATTTATGAAAACTTTCAGAGTTTCTTAAATACAAAATCGACAAACCGGGTCTTCAAGGGGGTACTTCCATCACAGGGTTATCCCAATTAGCCAGTGGAACCCTAACATCAACCGCTGATGAACCAGTAAGTGGTATGCTATGGGTTCACCTTCTTGCTGGCAGAGGACTTAGAGCATCCACTAGTACTTCGGCAGCAACTACGCCCGTTACTCCTAGTGGAGGAGTACCAAGTATAGGAGGTAAGTAAATAGTGCAGATAATTTAGCCTTTTTTTGTGGCAAAATAATTTTTAGTTTTTAAAAGTTTTCAATAAAAATATCTTAAATTTTTAAACTTTTTTAGGTTCGACTGGCTTAAGAGATTTATACTGTGTTTTGGAATGTGACAGAGTTCATAAAGCACGTACTGTGGTAGGTATAATCTGTTTTTACAATACATCCCAAAAAAATTTAAAATTATTTAAATACACAATTTTTATAAAAGGAATTTTTATTGCATTTTTAAAAGCTTTTTAATTTCCAAAACGTATACGCACAATATTTAATAAAGTAATTTTTCCCATAAAGTTTTAATTACTTTTTGGAGTCCTATTTAAAATTCAATATCACAATGTTCTGCTGCTTATGAAACGGCTATCAAAATTTGTTTTCCTTTTGCCTAAAAATATGTTTTGATAAAAAATATGCAATAAAAATATATCATTTTTAGTTTAACAAGTTACTTTTAAAAGTATTTATTGAAAATTTTTCCTTGGTTTTTAAAAATAAATGTCTTTTAATTTGTACTTAATATTTGGCAAATATTAGTCGAGTTAATTTGACTTTAACTTTTTATGGTATTTTAGGACATATTTTATCGCAGTGATTATTTTTTATTTGCTTTTTTTTTCGAAAAGACGAAATAATTCAAATAAAATTACCTTATTTTTAAAATGGATTCGCCACATAATTTGAAAATTATATTATTATTATTTATGACATATAAATAACAAAACGTATATATTTTTTATCTTGTTGACTAACGGCAAGTTGTAAACATGCATCTAACTAAATGCTTAACTCTTTGCTCTATAAAGACAGATTGATTATTTCCGAACAACTTTTTTATTAGGAAAAACCACATATATGACATGTTACTTTAAATTAGTCATTACCTAATATGTTTTTATATTTTCGTATCTCAAAAATAAAAATGAAATCGTTTCATCACTCTGTAAATAAAAAAATAGTGTGAAATAACTTTTTAATTTTTTTACGCAAAAGTTTGGTCTTCTTTATACCATTTTAAATATACACTAAATTTAAAATAGAAATTAAAAGTGCAATTTAAATATGCATGAAATAAGATGTAATGGCCTGATGATTTTACTTGCATTTGGATTAGTACAAAAAAATATACTAGCAATAAATTATACATTAAGTATTAGGTTATTTAGTCTGGGCAAAAAGTGTGTTTCTTAGGAAAAATTGTAAGGATGCTTCGAAAGATATGAGCGATAGATCATTCGACGCGAAATGCAAATCTGAAAAAGGCGTTTTGAGAATTTTTTCTAGAAATAAAAACTTCAATTGTTATTAACAAAAAACGGAAAAAAAGAAGCTATTTTGATTTTTGATGAGAACTCAAAAACCATAAGAGATAGCAAAAACTGCAAAAAAGATCCTTGAAAAGAAGAAAATAAAAAAAAAGTCTCAACTCGCAGATATTTTCGGTTGGGCGTTTGGAGTCAAAACCGAGTACATCATTAAGGTATTAAATATTATTTAAAAATTTTTTGAAAATTATAGTGTATTTAGAAGACTTCAAGAAATTCATTCTTGTTAATTTAAAGTTAATTTTTTAACAAGTTAGACAATTGTTAATTAACAAAATTATTTCGAATTTTCGTCATCATTGTACCGGGTGTCCAAATAAAAAAGGACGCCGGCTGTATCTCAGCTTAGGAAAAAAACATTTTCAGTAAAAGTGGTCAAGAAAAATAACTGGAAATTATTTTTAAGTTTCTGAAATGGCCGCTAGGGGGCGTCCCCTAGTGTTGTTTCCGTGAATTTTGCTATATTAACCTAACAAAAAAATACCTGATTTTTAAAGTCGAGGATAATTTAAACTTTTTTGTTTGACAATTTTTGGTGTATCTCTAAAAATGAAGTGGTGGGGGGTATTTAAAGGTTTCTGTTAAAAACTTCCTGTATCTTAAAAACGGCTAAGCCGATTTTAACAAACTGGGGCTAGTTAAAAAGAGCTATTTTTGGGCTATAAATGTATTTAAAGTTTTGTTAGTTTTGCATGTCGCCGCTAGAGGGCTCTTTTAAGATTCCGACAGTAATGGTCAATTTTTCAAAAAAAAATAAATGCATTGGTATGATTTTTTTTATATAAAAAAGTAGCTAAATGATGCTTAAACAAGCTCGCGAAAACCCTATATCAATATCTTGTTCCTTACCTAAAATTTAGGTCAAAGAAAATTTTATACGTCAATATCTCAAAAACTATAGAAGCTACAAGAAATTTTATAGGAAATAAATTATATATTTTTTAAACCCTTTAATTAAGGTTTTATTATCTTTTTGCCTAAATACAATACTTTACGAATTATAATCAATAAATCGAATTTTCAGGGGTTTTTTAAGGTATACCCCTGGAATTCAATTTTTTATTATAACCCGAAATTTCGAACAATTTTATTAATAAACAATTGTCTAACCTATACCATATTTTTTAAAAATTTTAATTAATATTTAACACCTTAAAAATAATTATTTAATGTGGCGTACTTGATTCCGACTCCGAGCGCGCAACCAAAAATGTCGCGCGGAGGCCCATTTTCAACGTTAAATTAAAATTATAAATATTGGAGATAGAGTTTCGGAAACTGAAATCACACGCATCTGATTTTATTATAGCAAGATTTAAAAAAAAGTAAACAAAATGTATAATTAAACGATATACAGGGTGTTACTTAATGGTATGTCATAATTTGAAGGAGGCATTCCTGGATCGATTTTAAGTCGAAAAGTTCATATAAACGTGGGCCCTAAAATGCTTAGTTATTAAGATACAGGGTGTTAAAGTTTTATTTTATTTTCACTTTTTAATACATTTTTCAAAGACGGTTTGAGATATTGAACTGAATTTTGGCACAGGATATTATGGCATAAAAACACACTTTTCAGATGTTCATTTAATTTTTTGCAACCAGTGGCGTAGCTATGACGAATTTTCAAAACAATTTTACAAAAAATACTACGCCATTGACTTGGGAAAAAATTATGGTTTTATAATAATTATCAATCAATTATAAACAAAAAATCCCTCTTCATTTTTGCCGTAAAACTTACCGTTTGGGAGAAATCGTTAATTAAAAAATGTCTTATGTACCCAAATTGCATCTTGAAAAATTATTATTGAAATAAATCAAGTTAGCTTTGCTCGTTGCCAGCGATTGTTGTTTTGTTGTTGTAAACATTATGACACTGACGTTAATTATCATTCTTGACAGTTTGTATTTATTTCTCCTTCGATCTTAAAACGTGCATTTTGCTAGTTAAAAAAATGGTAAATTATTCTAATTTGAAATGACACAAATGCATTTCCTTTATGGTCTAGCTAATGGTAATGCTGTGGAGGCGCGGCGTTTGTATCAAGAAAGGTATCCTAATCGCGCTCTCCCAGATAGACGAACATTTATAAACATTCATCGTCGTCTGACTGAATCTGGCAGTTTTAAAGCTAATATTTCGAGGGAAGGCCCGTACAGTTAGAACACCGGCAGTGGAGGAGGCTGTCCTGCATGCAGTCGAAGAGGATCCAACCACAAGTACGCGAAAAATAGGTATGGCATTAAACATCTGCTACAAGACGGTATGGGAGATTTTAAGAGATTCTTTGTATATCCTTTTCACATACAAAGGGTTCAGGCATTGCTTCTAGAGATTATGAACCACGTACGCAATTTTGTAGATGGTATCTCCAAAAAGTAACAGAAAATCCTCATTTTGATGCCAAAATATTGTTTACGGACGAAGCAAATTTTTCAAAAATGCAATAACCAATTTCCATAACAATCATTACTGGGCCCAGGAAAACCCTCATGCGATTACAGAGACACATTTTCAGGAACAATTTTCACTGAACGTTTGGATCGGTATCGTATCCGACCATTTAATTGGACCATTTTTTTTACCAGGACGCCTTAACGGACAGGATTATTGTAATTTTCTCCAAAATGATTTGCCTTTGCTTCTTGAAAATGTTCCTCTTCAGTTACGGCAACAACTTTGGTTTATGCATGATGGCGCTCCTGCCCACTTTAGCATATTGGCTCGTGAGCATTTAAATAGAGCCTACCAAAATCATTGGATAGGCCGGAGGACCACAATTTTGGCCACCTAGATCGCCTGACCTGAACAGCCTAGATTTTTATTTGTGGGGACAACTAAAAACATTAGTTTATCATACACCAATTGTGACATTAGAAGAACTCAGAAATAGAATTATTGACGGATGTGAAACTATCCGAAACACGCATGGAATTTTTGAAAGGGTTCGTAATTCAATGAGAAGAAGAGCAGAAGCCTGCATAGAGGCGAGAGGTGGTCATTTCCAACATTTTTTGTAAATTATGTATGTATTGTATTTAATTGTTATTGCTTTTTGTTCACTAGTTTGTAAGAAAATAGCTTAAAAATAAATATTTGAAAATGTATTTAAAATTGAAAATAAAAGTTTAACACAATGAATGATAATTAACGTCAGTGTCATAATGTTTACAACAACAAAACAACAATCGCTGGCAACGAGCAAAGCTAACTTGATTTATTTCAATAATAATTTTTCAAGATGCAATTTGGGTACATAAGACATTTTTTAATTAACGATTTCTCCCAAACGGTAAGTTTTACGGCAAAATGAAAGAGGGATTTTTTGTTTATAATTGATTGATAATTATTATAAAACCATAATTTTTTCCCAAGTCAATGGCGTAGTATTTTTTGTAAAATTGTTTTGAAAATTCGTCATAGCTACGCCACTGGTTGCAAAAAATTAAATGAACATCTGAAAAGTGTGTTTTTATGCCATAATATCCTGTGCCAAAATTCAGTTCAATATCTCAAACCGTCTTTGAAAAATGTATTAAAAAGTGAAAATAAAATAAAACTTTAACACCCTGTATCTTAATAACTAAGCATTTTAGGGCCCACGTTTATATGAACTTTTCGACTTAAAATCGATCCAGGAATGCCTCCTTCAAATTATAACATACCATTAAGTAACACCCTGTATATATATTTTAATTTTAAATAAAATTATTGTTCTTAAATTATGTTTAGCAAAACATGTTTTTTTTTTAATATAAAAAAATATAAATAAAAATTTTAACACCCTGTATATCGGAAACGAAGGCCTTCCGGACCCATATGTGAATAGACTTTTATGCTTATTTTTGGACCCTGAGTACGTACCTGAAGTATTGACATTTCCTCATGAATCACCCTGTATAACTAACTTTTGGGGATTAATTTATTTGTATACCTAAGTTGGTTTAATTAGGTATGACATGGTTTCTTAAGTAATGCCAATATTTAGTCATGTTACAGCCTATATTATTGTTCAAAAACCTAATTTTCATTAACTGTTTAGGTAAGAACAGGCGATTTAGTGTTCGACTGGGACGAAAGCTTTGAATTGGATTTAGTCAACAATAGGGAACTCGATTTGTTAATTTACTCTTGGGATCCGCAATACAGACATAAACTATGCTACAAAGGATCTGTGTATCTTCCCACTTTGCTCAAGTCAGGACCGATACATCAGCTGGCACTTAAAATCGAACCGAGAGGTAAAATATTTTTGTTTAATTTTTTTTTAAGACGTAGAATTGGCATACAATCCTATAGAATGGAAACTGTGGTTTATTAGTACTGTTATAAAATTATAAAAGCTACATGAAGATTTTTTCTTTCTTTGTTTTTTTAAATAAATATTATTATGCAAAAATTATTTAAAATTAATTTTCTAAAACATATTTAGTTTTCTTTAAAAATATTTGATATTATTTTTTTTATATTTTTACTTGACTGCAGATAGAGGTTGTCAGGTTTATGACATTATATTGACTTTAATTATCACCCTCAAGCTTATTAGTTTCAAACGACTCTGGATTTTTTATTGTACTTTATTGCACATCAAGTTATAAATATAAACATTTAATACACTAGGAGATAAAGAAATAATTTTTTCTACTCCTATATTAGTAAGAACCTAATTACACACCGTCTACTTTATCAGTAAATCTCTAATTACAAACACTATACTGTAAGAACCAACTGTGGTAAGAGTATTAAAATTATATATATATATATATATATATATATATATATATATATATATATATATATATATATATATATATATATATATATATATATATATATATATATATATATATATATATATATATATATATATTACGTAACAGTTCCACAATCGCATTAGCCGCGAGCCCCCAAAATCTTGAAAACTTTCAATAGATTTTACGTAAAGCTGGCTATGAAACAAATAGCATCGCCTTGACAACGCAAATGTTTGTATTATTATTTGTATTGTTACTTAAAGTTTACATAATCTTCTGCTTTTATTTATAAAAAAACTAAACATAAAGTCGTAGAAAAAGTATAGTACACAACTCGAGTGGTAAGCCCATTACACTCTTTCGAATTACGGTACTCGCTCACGCTCGTACCGTAATTTTCGAAATCGTGTGTAATGGGCTTCTTACCACTCTCGGTATGTAATATACTATTATATGACAGGATGTTATTAACGTATTTATGTCATTTATGATACATGTTTCGTTTTAGGACTTGACAGTTTCTAAAAATATAATAGAAACTGTTATGTTATCACTGTCAAGTTAGGTAATATTTTAAAGATTTTAAAAATGTATTTTGCAAAAAAAAGTGTTCATTATTAATATAAACTTTTTTTCAAAATTATAAAATGCGAGACAATTTTTGCATTTTTAATTTTTTTACGCAGGAGCTTTAATTAAGCAACACTGCTAGTAAAATTTAATTTCTCCATAGAAAACTTACTTTTTTCACCAAAACTTTGTTCTTTTTAATCAACGTATATCTGATATAGGCATTTTAAGGGTATGCTCAGCGCAAGCGCGTCTGCCATGTAAAAAGACGGCAATATGAAAGTTTCGTGTACTTTATATAAATATTGCTGGGCAACAAGCATTATCACCTCTAATCTCAGTGTAATTAAATGATATATTAATTGATGGTGCTTCATTAGTGCATCCTGTCGTAGAAGCCCACAGTTGTGTTCAGTTACGACGATGGTTGAAGTGCCATGGTCATCCTTGAGGAGGAAATAAAGCCCAATTAGTTAGGAGGTTAGGATAATAATAATTTAAATGTCAAGTATAACTGTATTCTACTTGCCATGGTAATAAGTAAAAGTTATTACAAAAAAGAAATATAATTCTTATTTTTATATTTTTAGTGAGGTTCGAGTGACTTTTGCCTAAGACAAAATTTAATATTTGAGGTTGTGGCGCGAGCTGTTATATTTATAATTAATTAAATATATTACCTTATTGCACTTACTTTTTTTACACAACTGTGGTGTCTGGATATTCGGTTGTTAGACCATCACCTTGTCCTCACCGCTTCAGCCACAAATCGCATTTAGCACATTTGGGATAAGTTTTTGACTGCTTTTGCCCACTTATTTTAATGAGTTTTTGGCGATATTCAAAACAAGGCTTTAAAAACTAATAAAATAATATAAATTCTCCTGAAAGGATTTACTACGCGTATCCTGTATATGGCTTATTGATAAAATTTTTAAATTAAAGAAAACATGGTAAAGATTAAAATTCTTTAAAAATTTAAGGTACTATAAATCCTACACACTTTTATTAAGCACCGTTATAAGGGTTCTAAACTAAGCTTCCTTTTTTGTGTTATATTGTAATACCTAAATTTGCAGGAAAAAACTTATAGGACAAAGTTTAGAGAAAAACATAAAAAAATAAAGAAAAGATGAGCCATCTTTGAAATCTCATATCTCGGTTAGTAAAAATCATTTTAAATAAAAACTTAAAATAATAAAAAAAATCGTTTTTTTTTTGCTTGGTTTTTTAATATATTTTTGTAAATTTTTCTTTTGCTTTTAGAAGGTAACATTTCAATAGGAAATTTAATGCTGAACAATTTTGGTAGAAACGTCAATTTACAAAAACAACAATGAATTTGAGTTAAAACTAAAAATCTGAAAAGTTAACAAATTCAGCTGCTTCTTCATATTATAGAGTTAATCACACACATGAACAATAAAACCCTTTTAATGTTGTAGTTTTTAATACCCTTTTTTTTTGACAAACTTAATAGTCTACTTATACACTTTTATTAATCATTTATACATTTGGTTTGGTGCTACACCTTCCAAAAATAAATTGTATTACTGCATGATACAAAATTTTCCAATCCTGCCGAAAAAAATACTGTGATACGTCCTTTTTATAAAAATCTAACAGCCTCATCTGTTATTGAACGACAAAACTTATTATGTAACCTATCCCAAGACATGTTGATACGTTGAATTTAAACTGGTAACTTTTTTTTCATTTTTTTTATCTTGGGACAGTCCACGAAGGCTGATGCCTAAGTACTAACGTACCGTGGGTGTCTTAAGTGTGGTGAGAGGGAGTTTGTTCACACGGCACTTAAATATTTGGTGATTGGGAGCAGAAGGAAAAAGTTCTGCGGGCAGCAGGTTCCACAGTCTTGACACTCTAGGGATGAAGGAACGAAGAAAGCGAGAAGTTCGGGGCTTCTCTATCTGAACTGTAAAAGGATGCATAAAAGTTGCACTACGTGTTGCTCTGTTGGGAGCCACCAGAGAAGAAATTATACTGGCCAACTCCTCTGAGCAAAAGCCGTGAAAATACCTATAGAAGAGCGACAGATCCCCTACAGCTCGACGTGACGGTGGGCAAGAAGGGGAAGCCTTTCTGTGAGCGTTGGATCATTAATAAGACGAACGGCTCTTCTTTGAATGGAGTCTAGAATGCTAAGTGTTGTAGGGGACGCCATTCCCCAGAATGAGAACAATATTCTAAAGAGGGTCTGATTTGGGATACGTACAGAGTGTACAGATTGGAAGAAGAGAAATATTTTCTGGCTCGAAAGAGGAATCCAAGCTTTTTTGAAGCTGCCGAGGCTATGGATGTAATGTGTTTGTGCCAGTTGAGGTTATTCTCAAAAGTAACGCCGACAAGATTAAACGACTCTTTGTTCTGCAGAACCTGGCCGCTTATATGTAAGGGATGTTTTCGAGGCATTATACTGAACAAGATTTTTCGCGCCCCAATCCAAGATAAGTTTGAGGTGTTGTGAAAGAGATAACCATTTTTGGTATTTGTCTAGAAAGTTGCCGCAATTCCGATTTAACCAAATTTGGTATACGGGGGTTTTTTTGGGGTGTTTATCACGAATCTGAAAAAAAAATTTGCGAGAATGTTTTGTTTTTGAGATATCCATCATTAAACTTGAAAATCAAACTAACCTCCTTTACACTATTTCTTCTTCGTTTTGTACATAATTCTTGATTTTTACACTCAATTGAAACACAATAGTTTATAAACACCTTTTAAAAACTTATTTTTATATTAATTTTATGCCTATTTTTCATTTAATTGCAAACATTTACATTTAAACGCCCCAACCATGTATACACTGGAGAATTTTTCAGCGAACATGGCCGCCTCGTAAAACTTCGTAATTTAATAAAAAAAGGGTGTAAAATAAGCATAAAGAAAGTTTTTAAGAGTTGTTTATAAAATATTGGGTGCCTTTTTAGTATAAAAATCAAGAATTGTTTACAAAAAGAAGGGGGAATATAGTGTAAATGACCTTAGTTTGATTTTCAAGTTTAGTGATGGATAGCTTAAGAACAAAACGTTTCCGCCAAAATTTTTGTTTAGATTCGTGACCAGCGCCCCAAAAAACCCCCTTATACCAAATTTGCTCAAAATTGGAGGCGGCAAATTTCCAGACAATTAAACCATTTTTAAATATAAGATAAAAAATGCACCAGGGTTAAAATAAACATTAATAATTACTGCTTTGTATAGTACACCATCTGCTATAACTCGGAGGTAAATAGTAAATTAAATTATAAACCGCAGGGTCTATTAATTTGATCTTGATAGATGAGAAATCCGCAGGGTGCGAAGTTTATATTAACGCTGTGATTAATTTCTGTCTACACCATGGTATAAAAGTGTTTACAAGTGCTTGCGGTTTTTAAAAATAAATTTTTATTGACGTATTTGCTTAAAAATAAAACTAGACCGTATTATATTTTTTTGTAAGCGGCATATTGCTTTAAATTTTAAATTGTTGCGGTACAATTGTATTGGTATCAGTTCTTTTTATAAAATTATGTGTTTCATTTTACTCATTTGTAATTTATATTTAAGCCATACTCTTTTTTATTGGTACCCTATTTTGCTTAATTAAAGTACGGTCTAGCGCGTTTATATCAAACACGCGCGTGTTTTAAAGCTTACCATGGTACATCAATCAAAAACACGAAATGTGAAGTCTAAGATGACATTGCCAACCTTTTACTCCGAATTATGGCACATGTCAGGCATTTTAAAGAAAAAAAAATTATTTGACATGGGTACTTTGTAACATTAAATAAAATATTACCAATAAAAAAAATAGCGTAAAATATTCGTGGATAACTGGTTTTTAAAACACTTGCTCTATTTCGAGAACTCCGGCTACGCCGTCGTGCTCGAAAAATTGCGCGTGTTTTAATGACCTTAATATCCACTTATACTTTAATATACTATTTTGTATTTCCGCTTAACCTTCTTCTATTTCTGTTGAGATTTAGCATATTATAACCTTAACAGCATTGCACTGACTTATTCTGGGTTATCTAATGAGCACTGAACAGGGCCATAATTGTGGCTTTCCTCGTATTAAAAAAAAAATGGGAAATAGCCATCTTGCTTATTTTTTCCCGTAGATTCCTAAAAGACACTTAAGAAAAAGATTTAAATTAAAACAAAAGAGTTACGACATAAAATAAGCATTTTTTAATGGGATATTTTATTTATTGGTTCGCTCTTAAAAGCATCTCTTCTTTTCAATAGGTTTTAACCAAAAAGTTTTTGTATTTATTTTTGATGCCAACAGAATTAATTTAATTCTAAATTTTCTATTTAGAAAATAGATACCAGAAATTCCAAAACACAAAAAATAAATATTATATCAAAGTGTTTATTAAAGTGTTTATGTAAAACAGATTATAAAATAAATGGAAAAATAAGTTATTCTATTGAAATTCAAGTCTTTAATTATACCTATTTTACTTATAAAACTTTTAAAAGCAAAAATTACCTTTTTGTTTTACTAAATATCAATAACTCACCTTACGGCGAGGGGGTAAAGGCTAAAAAAATCGTTTTTCTTTTCATTGTTTTCTTAAAGTTAAACATCTTAAGAACATACTCCCAAAATTTGAATTTTATCCGAGCAAAAATCCCAAAGTTATCGACTAATAAGCCTCCTCTCTTTAAAAAAAAAGTCTTCCATTTTCAAAAATATTAAAACTTTGAAGGCGTTTATCTCGAAACTACTTTTTAAAAGACTGTGATTACTGCCATTTAAAAACTACATTACCGATTAATTTCAAACTCGGTATCCATTGTCTCCATGTAATATACCTCGCCCCCGTTCCATTTTGAATTCCTTTTTTACTTTAAGGGTATTTTACCCCTAAAATGACGAAAGTTTTTGTAAAAATTCGCAGTTTTCACTTTGAATGACCACCAAAAATTTTAAAATGAAAAAATATAATTAGGAAACGTTGGGGAAGGTTTTAATAATACTTCGACTAAATTCTAATGGATTTTGATTTCCAATAATTTTTAGCTGAGATACAGTGATCATCTCAAATCGTCTATTTTCAAAGACGCCCTGGAAAGAGCTCCGTCACCGGCTTGTTTATTAATATTTTTTTACAAAAAATTTAAAGAATTTTATTGAAACCATATTGAATAACGTACAAAAGGTTTTAAAAAAAATGCTTAAGCCTTATTGCTTAAAAAAATTTCATAAAGAAAGTGTTTTTTTAAGATTTATTCTTTAATCCCCCCCCCTTCTCTTAAACTTCAAAAACATAAGTATTAACCGCATTTACATCTTGAGTCACTATGTTGTTTCATTTAGAATTTCCAGAGACGGAATTATACTTGCAAAATTATACCAGTCTTCTATATGTGGTTAAAAATAATCACGAGAGAACTAAATTATTATGACAAAAAGCTACTTTTAAAAGTAATCAGGAAAGACAAGTATTGATATAAAAATTCAGGTGTCTGTTTTGAATAATAAACTTTTTATGTGATAGAATATCTTCCGATTTTATAAATTTTGGAAAGTTTTAATTTTCCTAAATTTTTAGGCACACTTTATTTGAGACTGAGATACACCGACTCGTCAACCCTTTATAGAAGGAGACCCCTTGCTACCCTTACTTTATCAAGAACGACGCCGTTATTTGGCGTCGATTTAGAATCTGTGGTAAGTAAATAATAATCTAAGTAGATTAATATCGGGTTAGGATCGTGGTTAAAAATTCATAGCTAAGACAAAGCCAAAGATTTAAAAGTTAGCCATGTATAAAAATTTCCTTTTTTCCAAATATTCGTATTTATTATGGGTTGTTGGGTTAGTTGCCATATATTACAGGTATACTTTTTTAATAAACTTTTTAAAGAAAAAAATGTGTATTGGGTAATTATACATTTGTCAAGTTCAATAATTGTTTAGAATCACGGCCCCACCTGTTCTTGGCCATAAAAAAATCGAAAAATTGCGTTAAATGTTTTTTTTTTTAATATTCTAATTTTTGGCGCATTCAAGAATATAAGTGAATAATTATTTAATAAATTGATTGAGTAAATTTAATTTAAGACTTAAAATTTTAATTCATTTTTGTTTTTGCTTGAAATTTTTATAAAATATTTTTTTTTCTTAAAAACTTCCATTTTTTTCTGAATATTTATTGATAATATAACAATTTTTTTTTTTTTTTTTTTTCGATTTTTTAAATTTACATTTTTTTAAGTTGTAAAATATTTGTATTTTTAAGGCTCATCAAAAATAGAATAATTAAAAAAAGATTAAAAATGTAAATTTTTTATTTTTTTTAATTCAAAAATTGGTGTTTCTGAAAAAAAGAAATTAATTGTCTTCACACGTAGAATATAAAACCAATAACTAAAAATTGCTTAACTTAGATGGATGCATTTTATTGACGAAAAACTTGAAAAATACCAATTTTTTTATTTTCAGAATAAAAATTTTTACCAATTTTTTTCTTGGATTTTTCCAAAAAGATTTGTAAATGCGCCGTAAAATAAAACATAATAAAAAACATGTTAATATCTCTATTTTTTATTTTTTATAGGCAAAAATGGGTGGGGTCGCGATTCTAAACAATTACCGTAAACTGAGTCAATCAAATAAATATATTTTTTATTCCTTGTCTAAGGTGAAACAAAAAAGTGTACAAAACAGCTTTTTTAAATTTTTTTAATAGAAATCCACAAGAAAAAATCATGAAAACAGGGTTAATTAATAATATTTCTTTATAAAAACAATAGTGGTAAAAAAATGATCTGTCACTATTATTTTCTTTTTTTTAGGTAAATCGAGAGAGTAAGACTGGAGGCGTTCCAGGAGGAGTTGCTACCGGCTTAGTGACCGGAGCCCAACAAAACATTCCTATTATAGTTAAACGATGCGTTGAAGAAGTGGAGAGACGTGGACTAGACATCATTGGTTAGTATAAACAAAAGTGGCTTACGGTTAATTTAGAAGAAAATGACTACTTTATTATTGAAAATATTATTTTAATCACAGAAAATACTTACAATTTTACACAGTTCTTGAAAAACATAAAACTGGTGACATTTAAACCTGTATTTATTCGCTTACAGTTATAAAATATATTCGTCTTTAAGAAACCTTTTACTTTTTGCAGGTCTTTATCGATTATGCGGCTCAGCAACCAAGAAGCGCATTCTTCGAGAAGCATTCGAACGTAACAGCAGGTCGGTAGACCTAAGTCCTGATAATGTACCCGATATCAATGTCATTACAGGAGTACTAAAGGATTATTTAAGGGAATTACCAGAACCACTATTTACAAAATGCTTGTATCAAATGATGGTCGACGCACTGGGAGTGTGTCTGCCTGATGATCCGGAAGGCAACGCCAAGTTAATGTTCTCTATTTTAGATTGCTTGCCAAGAATAAATAGGGTAAGAAGTACTATACTTTGTTAACAAAATAAGAAAAAATGTTTTAAAAATAGTCCAGTAAATGAAGGGAAAAAGCTGTAAATAAATCTAAACAGTTTTCCCTTGTGACACAATTCTTGGGGGATGCTTTCGAGCGAAAAAAAGTTAATAAACATTAACAGGTGGGAAAGGGCTAAAAAAGCTCCATCAAGGTACGAAAAATGGGTTTCCCGGTAATATCTGTTAAAATATGCGAATTAAAGAATTTTTGTTTAAACAAAAAATTAAGATCGCCTTATGATCTACAAAAATGGTCCTTATAATTTTTTTCGAAAAATTGATAGTTTTCAAAATAACGGGACCCAAAAGTCCCCTCATTTCAGCTGCCCGGTCTACCGCTAGAATGCCGCTATCTTCATGGATTTACTTATAAGCGGGCGGACGAATTGTTCCATTACTCGGACAATAATGTATATTTTTTAATCATTCAAAGTTCATCGCAATGGGAAAACCCGTACCTATCATTGCATATGAGTTTGGGTTCATTCTGATTTTTTCAGAATATTAAAAAAAGCGGTCCAAGTTTTTTTTCACAATATTTTGTGTGTCTCATTAATTTATTGATATTTTTTGAAAAAATGGTTTGTTATTAACATTTTTTTATATAATAAGACCTAAGCAAGTATTCAATGATCCCAGAAAAGTTTCTCCACCATCTTTGTTGAGTTTTGATAAAAAATTGTTTTGCCCATTTACATTTTTTACCCGTTTCCGGCTATCTATCCAGTGTAGAATGGTATTGATTTTTGGACGGCCGTTTTTGCGAAAAAAAATAGTAGGAACCATTCTTCTAAATTTCAAGGTGATCTTCATTTTTGTCAAAACAAAAGTTCTCTAGTTTGCATATTTTGGCAGATATTCGCGGAAAACTCATTTTTGGGACTTTGGGGAGCCATTGTCAGCGGGTTCCCACGTCGGAATCGTAATAAACTTTTTCTCGCTCAAAAGCATCCGCGAAGACCTAAGAATTGCGCCACAAATGAAAACTGTTCAGATTTATTTACTGCTTTGGGTACTCTCAGGTCTTCAGTTACTGGACTAAAATTAAAATTTCTAAAAAAAAAGATTGAAAATAAAATATAGCTTTAACATGACCGGTTTTATACTACACATACACATACGTTTTTTTTCAGGCAACATTAATTTTCCTTATGGACCACTTGGCACTTGTAGTATCAGCTTCTGACCGCAACAAGATGAACGCGCAAAACTTGGCAATAGCGCTAGCGCCTCCATTGATGCTGCACTCGGGAGACACCATGACGCCCACATCCAAATCGCACGATTTGGAATATCAGCAACCTATTAGTGTTTTGCGCTATTTGTTGCAAATATGGCCTACTCCCAAGCATCATCCAGGTAATGTGTAAAGATAAATGGATAATATTACTTGCAAAAAACGTGTGACAGAAAACATAAGTATATTATCAGCAGAGTTTAAACGATTTAAATTAGATGATTTAAATCATTTTATTTTTTAAATTTAAATTATGATTAAAACCAAGGTTTTTAGGCAAGAAAAATCTAAATTATAAGTAATGGTTTATTTAAATTTGTATCATTAACAACAAACTTCTTTAGTTTTAATATCCTTATAGCTACCAAAGTACATTAAAAGATGTATATAAAAATATTTTAGTGGAAAGAACATACAAAGAACAGTAAAATTTAAAAAAGACATTTTTATATTAAACTTATAACAGTATTTGTACAAAAAATAATAATTCACTGGCTTTTTCGGTTCCCAGTCGATTTTTGGGATTGGAGTGGACCACTCTAAATGTTAAAGTATTCTTTTAACAGATGCTGAAGAAGCAGCAGCACAAAAAAACTGTCTAATTATGGAAAACCATGAATATTGGGTATATCTCGTTGGGATTTCAACCAGCCTAGGGGTTTTTTGGAAAATATCATTGTCAAACATAATGTCAGTGAATTATTCTGATCTGGCAAATATTTTCCGATCCGTGGTAGTAAATCACTATCTAGATAAAATTATTTTACAACAAACTTAAAGATGACGTTGCCTCTACTGATATTTGTTGGAAAGTGTCTTCATTGTTACCTGCCATTTTATCATGGAAACAAGCTGGTTATTTCTTAGTTCGGCACCATTTTCTATTTTAGGTTTTTGGCTTTAACAAAACTTTTGATATTATTTCCCTTATAGTACTTTCCATGTGGTTTTGTTCTCTTGGGATTTTTGGGATTGACTGAACCTTCATTTTCTTGACAGGACATTGCATTTCAACTTTATATTTTTTGCATATGGTTATATTACCATTTGTCCTTATCTTCTATAATGATACCAAATACAGTCTCTTTTCCTACCACTTTTATAGAGATATCCTGACTAACTAACAGATTTTTAACCACAAAAAAAAATTAAAACCATTTATCATGTTCGGCCGCAAGAAACAAATAATACGGGTTCGCCCGTTTCGTATTTTTTATATCGGTGGCGACCTTTCTTGTTTTAACAGACAAAAAAACTGGCGTCATTGGCGGTCTCTTTTCTTGTTCTGACAGAAATTTGGAAGGCAGCGCCGCCCCGTACATTGCATTTTCGCAAAATACGTAACTTGTATTATATGTAAATGCAAAAAACACTATACTACATAAAATCTATATTTATTTTTAACACGTTTATTTTGATTTCTTACTTAATTTTAGACGTTTTATTATGTCCACCTTTTATTAAAAAAGCAAAAATAATAAATACCACCTACCATAAAATTTTTATGTCGGTGCCTTGTTAGAAACCATAAAAAAATATAATCTCTGGGTGATTGAAATTTAGAAATAAGAATTAAAAAAATGTAATCTATGACGCTTTAAGCCCAAAAAATATTAAAACATATGTTACTTTTTATAAAAAAAAAAATTAGACATTTTAATATTTCTGGGTTAAAAGATAACTTATTTCGGTAGGTAAAACAAACTAAAAAGTGAACTTATTTAATAGGAATAACATTTTGACGATTGTTTCATAGCAGGTTGTATTTTTTTATCTAGTATTTATATTAAATAGTGTGGCAAATCGGAGGAGTTGAAACTTTTTGTTTAATTTAAAAAAAGTGGTACCCGTGAATAATAGAACCATTAATCCCCATTAAATAATAGATATAATTAATCTTTAATAAACTTATGTATAAATTATAATCAAGTCATGGATAAAATAAACTTTTAAAACATTTTAACAAGGTATCATGAGGATTTTAACTAATAATTAAACTTGTTACTTAAAAGCCTTGGTTTTGATCACATTTCTTTATTTTCTGTTTACAAGCTTTAATTTAATTATTAAAATAGGTATTATTTATATCACAGCCATTTTTAAACACTGAAACCGCTAACCAAATCACATTTCACCAATACATTTTAAAATATACGTAATCAAATAAATTATGTAACATTCAATTTTTTACTTCACCCCTTAAAAAAATCAATTGGGGATAAATTATTTGAAAATTCTAAGATCTACACTATAAAATAACAAAAGCATAGATATTCTTATTTTAAAGTATGTCACAAAATCGGCAAACTCAAATCTATACAAAATTAATGTATTTATAAATTTCTAATATTTACGTTTACCCTGGTATGTTAATGCAATGTCACTAACATCTTATAAAGTATATCCATTCCCATAGCTTAGCTATTGTGTATAGAGTGGAAAATATTCCAAGATTTTTAAAATTACTAAATATTCATTAAAAAATAACCTTAAAAATTTCTAATTAATTTAATTTTATAAATTTTTAGGAATAATGAAAACGTTGTTGTTAATTTGGTAAGATATTTTTAACCTAAAATTGGACAAAAACAAATAAAGTACTCTTATGTTATGTAATAATAATATATATTTTTGTCAAAGTCAAAAATATATGGGGTTATATTACAAATCTAAAACTTTTTATGGATTTTAAAAAATTTTCCACACTGGTCTTTACAGATAAGTTGTTAGATTCAGTTTTTTTAAATAAACATTACATTGGGTGTAACAATTATTCATTTATAGCTTTCATTTTGCAGGGGCAGGTTGTTATTTAAAAAAGTTTACTACCAGGACTACTTTTTGACTAACCCTGTATACTCACACTATGGCTTAAAAAATTCGTGTGGTAAAATACTAATTGACCTGTCCGAGAGATTCTTCGAAAAGTCAGACAATTTATTATTATAGATTTAATTCCATGTTAGATGTTTACAATGTATTATTATATTACTAAATTGAAACAAATTAATTAAGCTAGTCTATTTTTGATAGTAGCCATAAACATTTTAAAAACACAAGTTTTAAAATTAATAACTGTTTCATTATTTTTGCTTTTGCAAATGTTGTAGGCATACTTAAAACTTACGCAATCTACAAAATTAAATTAAAAGTTGATAAGATAAGGCGTGTTGTTAAATTCATCGATGAATCGTGCGCACTAATCGCTGTTTCATTAAGCCGTTTTTAAATTAATTGATGGAAAAGCGTTAAAAAAATATGGCCGTTGTTTTAGTAGTATATGGCCAAGGATAAAACTAGATTTTAGCGCTAAACCATCTGATGAATTTAACAACACGCCTATACAAAGTTAACTAGAAGAAATAGCATCAAAATACTAGCATATACATACCTTTATTATGGTGATAAACCAGTTTTCACCTTCTGAAAAATTCCCTATGCTTGGACTATTTTCTTGTCTATGACACTCAGTAGCGCAGTAGTTTGAACTACATAGTTAGCGGTGTTGGTGTTGAGGGTTGTGTTGGTATTGAGAGGGGGCCTTTCCAGACAGGTCGGCGCGGCAGGCCGCCCGGGCCGCGTGGAGACAGTCGCAGTGTGTGTCCAGCGGAAGCGGCGGGGCGGGGCGTGCAATCTCGGCCCTCAGTGGCTCCGTCTCCTCTTCCTCCTCGCTCAGCAGTCTCGGGCCCGGTGCAGCCTCGAGGCCCACTGCCGCAGGTCCCATCACACCAGATACTCGTAAGTATCCCAGCACTTGTAATTATTTAAATTAAAAAAGTAATATCTCTTGTCATCATAGATCCATATTATGTAAAAAACACAATATCTAGTCAGTGCAGCCAGCTTGTGGAAAAAAAGTACCCCCTCCATGTCCTTCTGATCAAGACACCAAAAAAAGCTGAGATAGAAGTTTTTTCTTACATTGGATGTGGGCAAGCGTTGTGTGCGTTACCTCCAACAAACTCAAGGACTAAAATTAACGCAACCAGTTTGTGGGCAGGATGTTCGGTATAGTGATCTGTTTGTTTTTGTTTTGGAAAAACGTAAACAAATTGTCAGATCTCAAAAATCAAAATCAGGAAATTATCTTGAAAATGTAATAAAATTATTTAAAAAAAAATTGGTTTTTATGTTAATACAGGCAACATCGATTTAAATATAAACATTTACCAATATAACAGTTCTAAGATTTGCACGGCAACAGGGTTGATTTGAACAGTTGTTATATTCGTTTGACAAAAAATTACATTAAATCAGGTATTGCACGGCATTTCGATATCATTTTATCTCTTTTTATTAGGTTGTATTATTCAATAATACGTTTTGTAAACTGACTTGATCAACAGCAATTGAATTAGGTATCTAAAGTGAATGAGTGAATGACATATCTGTCTGTCACTTAAGATAATACACAAAAATAGTTTTCTGACTTTAAAAATAATTTTTAACAATAAAGAATCGTCGATTCAAGAAAATGTTATTTATGGTGCAATGCCATAAACATTGAAAACATTTTTTCCGGGGTGATGTTATTTCAGTGTGTTTAATCAATGTTGCCGGTGAAGTGTGTTTACAAGAACTCTCCCGCCTCTCCCCTGATTATATTAATGCCAAACAAGGTTTGTTTACTTTAATTCTATCCAAAAATTCGTTGGTTACCACTCCGCGTCGAGTGATAGGAGAAAACTTCTCCTTAATCTGGGGGGTGACTTCGGCATCGCTCGGCTCCTTTCAGTGTCCCGATCACACCGACACTCAAGTGTGCATCGCTAGCGTGTTGCGTGAAGGAAGTACTTTTTCCGACGATCTAGCTGCACTGTATCTAGTATGTTACCAACTTTCAAAATAACATAACATTTAATAATTATTTACACACAAGCTACAAACTATCGTATGTTTTTATATAAAGCAGTAAAATTTGAAAAAATAACCAAAAATAAGAAAAAGATGTATTGTTATTTAAGGGCCAATCATCAGCAAGCAAAGGTCCCTACCGTCCGCTCTCTCCGCGAGTCGGCCCACTAGCAGCGGCGGGCCCACCATCCTCGGGGGCAGCGGCATCCCCCGGGCCCCTCAAGCCCCGACATGTGATAGTATCCTCTCCAGGTATATTACTAAATTTTTAAAAATGAGTTTCTGGCTAACGTTTTGACTTTTAAAGGACTATTTTCAAGACGATAACACTTAAATCTTCCATGTTACATTTTAAATTCGACTTACGACTAGCTATCTAGCTATTTAAGAAACTAAAATTATTGTTTACCGCAAATCTACCCCAATGATGAGAGTTGATTAATCCACCATTAGAAAAGTGATTATTATGCATTCAATTACCAAGCTCTTAAATAAATTGTAGACACGAAAACCAATGTTTTTTGAACAGAACCTTTAGTGAAATGTGTAACCAAAAAAAATCAAAATTTGTCGCTAAAAAAGTATTAGAAAAGCTCTGATACTTTAGTAGATTTGTGTATATATGTATTCTATGTAGCAGCGTTACTAAAGGCCACCTGGATACGCTGTATAAAGAAAAGTGGTAAAACAGTACAAAGAATCTTGCCTTAATATGCAAATACGAAAAGCAATAACAATGTTAACTTGATTATTGCAGATCATGTATACAAATCAATGAAAATCAGAAACGTATAGTCTGTCTCAAAGTATACCGTGTTAGCTCTTGCCTTCATTTATGGATTATTCCTGCCGACAGCAATTAAACTGCGGATCGGTAGGTATTAAAGGACAGAACATTAGGACGGACTTGAATAATATTTATAGATTTATAATTTACTGTTTATTTAGATAAGTATAATCTTAAAATTACATTAAGAAATTAAATATATGCAAAGTTTTAATAAATTTACAACTGCATTATCTATACATTATTACATTTTTAATCTAAATATCTAAATCTAATTCTGTTTCACTATCAGAGTCATCATTGAGAATAATTGCAATGGGATTTATGTTGTATTGGATAGAAATGTAAGAGTCCTCAATTTTTATAATGTGCTGTAGTGAATTTTTCCAGCTCTCAACTGGTATGTTAGTAATTACATTTTTTATCAAATTTATAACACTGGAAGTTAAAATAGGTGTAACATTTTCTGCTCTGATCTTTAATTTTACTTAGTTCCACAAATGCTCTATGGGGTTAAACATACAGTGATACGGAGGAAGCCGTAGGACAGTATGCCCAGCCTGTTCAGCCAAATTATCACATACATATTGTTTTTTAATTGCATATGAATTTAGGACTTCCAAAGGATGCGTTTTTTTGTAACTGAATTCAAAATAAATATTATTTTCTAACAAATATTCCTGGCTTTCAGTTTTTGAACTTGATGAAGCTGGTGCTTTGTGTAGCAGACGGCTGCGGTAGCTTGCGTTATCCATGACAATAACACTGTTGTTTGGAATATTTTTTAAAAGATAATTTTGAAACCAGTTTTCAAAAAGTTCTGCACTTGTATCCTCAGTATCCAAGCTAGAATCCTTAATATTCTTTGCAGACAACAGCAAGAAATTTGGGACAAATCCGTCTTCTGAACCAGCGTGTATTATGGTAATGCGTTTTCCTTTATTTGAAGGTGCTTTCGTCTGACAGTTTTGACTGGAATATGGTCCGTCAAAAGCCATAACGATATACTTTGAGACAGACTATAACTACAATACTTTTTCCTTGGCACACTACTGACACTGGGAACTTCAAAGCTTAAATTTGCCTAACTACTCTGGTATACAGATGTAGAAGAGGTTGCTTAATGTGTGCAGCAAAATGTAGTCGTAAAGTATCTAAAATAAACTTCTATTTACCAGGATGAAATATGTTCAGTTACCCTTTGCAACACTGAAGTCTTATTCACTACATTCAAAATATTTTAAATATTTTGCTACAATAAATAATAATATGTGGACTTTTAATGTAGGTTCGCCAAGCAGCAGTAGTGATTCCCAATCGGGCTCCGACTCCGTCAAACACTGCCTGCCCAGCCGCGTTAGTTCTCCGGCCATTCGTGCCTCTCCCTCAGCTCAGGCGATGCTGCGCTCCTCCCCATCTGTTACCATTAGTTCTCCAGGACTGAGACACTCACCATCTACTACTTTAAGCTCCTCCATTAGTTCCCCGGCGGGTCCAAGAAACTCTCCATCTATAACTAGTATCAGTAGGGCATCACCGAGTTTGTTTAGCCAGGTACGATGAAAATGACGACATTGTTTAACAATTTTTAGCGTATATAAATAAGTTTAGGTGCTTAAGTCACGAGCGATTTATGAATATTAAGTTAAGACAATATTAAACTAGTCTAGACCTATAATTGTTTTAGGTGACAAGATCTAGCTCCCCAGCAATGCAAGGAAGCTCAGCAGGCTTAAACGTAACCCTTGGAGGTCCATCGCCATCATTTTCCTCCTTGTCGGGACTTCAAAGTACCATTTCTAACATAAACACATCAACCAGCACTATGTTTGGACATTACACACAGCCAACTACCTACTCGAGTACCAATCCATTCTTAACTGGTGCTTACATGTCATACACACCAGGAGAAAGTAGTTACACCGATAAGTTTAACACTATAGGTTCTACAAAGGATATTAAAACATTCTTTGAAACCTACACCTCGGACTCTTCGCCGAAGTACTCTACAAAATTGACTAGTAATTACGAAACTGAATCTACTTCAGCTGGTGAATCTGTGTATACTACAAGCAAGTATAATACTATTGGAAGCAAGTATCCTGAACAAAAGTCTAGTTATCTGTCGTCAGTGTACTCTATTCCGGAGTCAAAATTTAGTCCAAGCAGAAATGGTAAGCCAAAAATTTATGATATGTAATAGATAAAACGAATAAAATTTATTATACAGGGTGTCCCAGAATATGTGGGCAACCCTCCCCTACGGTGATACAGGTACATAACGGACGCCCCTGGAAATCGTTTTTGTTTAAATAACTTTTAAAATAATAATTTTGTAATATGAAGGTTACTAAATAAGTCTTCTTAAAATTAACCCATTAAATCATATTTGGCTCATTTAGTTTGCCAGGGGCGGACTAGCTCTGACACAATAATAGCAATTTTTTTGACACCCTGTAATTTATGGGTCCATTTTAAGAAGAAAACTTTATATGTACCATATTTTTTTATTTCCACCAGTGGCGTTCGTACAAAATTTGACCTGTCTATTTTGGCAAATAAAAAAAAGTGGTACACTAAAAAATGCTTCTTGATACATAGTACATGTATGCTAAATTTCATTAAAATATCTAAAGTGGTATTACAGATATTAATAATAAATGATTTATTTTTAAAAATTTTACCACCATGTATCTCAAAAGTTAAAACGTTTAGGACATACGTTCATATAAAGTTTTTTTTTAATTGACCCAAAATATGCCTCCTTAAATATTGACGTTCAATTAGAATTATACAGGGTTAATGTAAAAAAATTACCAAACATAATATTTTATTTCTCGTAAACAGTTGATTTTATCGATGTCAATCAAGAATATCTTTTTGTTAGTTTAATGTTAAAGCTATTCAAAAATAATATTGTAGAGCCTTTATCATACAGGGTGTTAAAAAAATTGCTATTATTGTGTCAGAGCTAGTCCGTCCCTGGCAAACTAAATAAGCCAAATATGTTTTAATGGGTTCATTTTAGGAAGACTTATCTAGTAACCTACATATTAAAAAAAATGTTAAATTAAGCCTAGTAAGTATTTTAAAAGTAATTTAAACAAAAACGATTTCCAGGGTCGTCCGTTATGTACCTGTATCTCCGTAGAGAAGGCTCGTAGGAAAAATGTTTATGGGAACTTGTCATAATATTTTTAGGTTTTCTATTAGATTCCGAGAGATTGTCCACATATTCTAGGACACCCTGTATATAATAAGGGGTTTACCTTTCTTCGTCATTCAGTATATTTATATGTATAAATTGTGAGTTTACTTTTTTTTGGATTAATGTAAATATTGTATGCTTCTGTATGTACAGTTGGGTGCATAAAAAAGTCGTACAGCAATTATAGGCTATGTTAAATCAGGCTTAATTAAACTTCTCATTGACTTTGACAAGTAGTGTCAAAATTCAAAATTTTTTTCAGTTAACGCGCGTTTAACATCTTTCTGGTACAAATATTGCAATGCCTCAGCTAAATAATTTAAAAAAAGCTCAAATAGTTATGTATTTACAAGACGGTATGCCCATAAGAAATATAGCCCATATTAGAAATGTAAATAAGAAGACCGTACAAAACATAAAGCGCAAATGGGAGACTGAAGGTAACGTGAATAGGAAAAAGCCAACGGGAAGACTCAAAATAAGTACGCAAGAACAAGATAATGCACTCTTGCGCTATTTGGAGGACAATCCCTTTAATGCAGCGCGGAATGCTATTCGACATACAGCATTTCCGGCATCAAGATCAACAGCTAGTCGAAGAATTAAAAAATCACATTTAAAAAACTATGTTGCTGCCAAAAAGGTAATCCTTGGAAATGAACATAAACAGGCAAGAGTCATTTTCGCTTTAAATAACATTTTATGTGAGAACTGAAATAGTGTAGTATTTACCGATGAAAAAGTTGTCCAGTCATGCTTTAAGGGACATATAAGAGTATACAGGCCAAGAGGAACAAGATTTAATGAAGAATTTATTCATAATTCAGAAAAATCCGGTAGATTTTCGGTAAATGTTTGGGCTTGGTTAAGCTCTCGTGGATTGGGCGTGTGTTGGACTATTAATGAAAGATTTAACGCTATTAGGTACAGGAATATTTTGGAAATATCATGTTACCTAGTGTTTCAGAACTTTTTCCCGATCAAAATTTTATACACCAACAAACAATGCATCAATTATAACAGAATGGTTTGAACGGCAAAATATAGAGAGACTGATGTGTCCCGCAAAAAGTCCCGACATTAATATTTTGGAAAATGTTTGGGGTCTTATAACTAAAAAGATCTACAGAGTTAACTTCAAACCAAACACAAGGATGAGCTAGTAAACTTTATTGAAGAAACCTGGGAGGAACTAGCCAATGATCCCGATCTCATTAGAAATCTTTATACTTCGATACCAACCAGACTAAATAAATTAATAGAAAATAATGGTGCTATGACGAAATACTGATATAGCTTTATGTTTTCATTGACTTAATTATTATAATTATTATGTATTATAAATATTTTATTTTATTTTAAAAATAAATAATTATTTGGACATTTTAGGAAAAAAACGTAGCATGTGTTTTTTTTTAATAATAGGGTAAGAAACTATTTTACTTTGAAATATTAGGATAAAATACTTCTCAGGGGAAAGGGTATACAAAAAAACAGCGGCATAAGCGAAAATACCTTATTTAAAAGATCATCGTTCTCATTTAAAAAAAAATTCTAAACTTAGTATATATGAAATAGTCCTAAGCCCTGTAGCAGTCTGAAAACTAATTATATTGTTGTACAAGTCTCCACTACACTTCTCGGAAAAATTACAAAAGTCTGAATGTATACGTGTACTCCTTTTTAATGAAATCTAGAACATCATAGGCAGGTTTACACCATACAAACCTTGTACGACTTTTTTATGCACACAACTGTACAATTCAGCGCGCGTAACAGTCTATTAATCTGTAGTTGACGATCATGCATTGTCATTTATATGTTCGACCGATAGTCGTCAAGTACTAAATCCAGCCAAAAAGAATTTATCCTAATATAATTTAAAATAAGTTTTTTTTTCATTTTTTTCACCTAGAGAAATTATATGCTGTTTTTCCCTGTCGAGAAGTTTTTTTAGAACGTATAGGTACCTCATCGTGTTCTTGAATGTAAAAAAAATCAGAATTTAAGATTTTTACAGAAGCTTGACTATCTAAAAACCTTTATATGTTGTGGTTGTGATATGCCCCTTTCATATTCTCTTCAACACATACTTGGACAGCATATATTTCCGCCTGATATAATGTGATTTGTTTTCCCAATAGAAAGGTGTAAGTCGTTCTGGGCATTTCCCCAAATACTTTAGCACCAATTCCATCATCTGTCTTTGACCCAACGGTATACCAAACCGAATCTTTTGAAAAAAAGTTGGTTTATGAATTGAAATCAAAGATTAATTGTTTCCTCGATACGATGAGTTTAAAATATGATTGGAAAACCAAAAAGAGCTTTTCGGGAAAAACCTTCTTCTTGGCACACTTTGTATATTATTTTTAAAATTAAAATAGCTCTCTTCCATCAGTTCGAGAACAATAAATTTGATGTTTTTTTTTATTATAGGCAATTTTTATACAGCCATAAGATAATGGTGCTGGTCTGTAATCTTCTATTAATCTTATTGTTTTTTTTTTCGTTTGAGAAAAAGTTTAATTAGTCCTCCCATTATTCTATGTTAAATTTAAATAATCTTAAATTGGGTAAAGGGTATCTTACTATTTAGGTCTGTTTGTTATTCAGAAATAGTGTACACAAACCTAATATATCACTTTGATGACGCATATTTCATTACTTAGGTGCTAGCTTCGAATCTGGTCAAAACACAACTCAAAGCAGCTCCGGTCTTTTAAATGTGGAAGAGACTCCTACTCCAACCAGTAGCATCGAAACGGAGGACAGCAACACCAGAGAGGTGGGAGAGAAAGACGTAGAAGGAGACGGAGAACAATCCGACTGAATTTGCGGTTTGGGCCCCTAATAATAGCTTTTTTTATCGTGGCAGCACAAATAAAAGACAACTTAGGGTAATGAATAATTTTAGGACCTATGTAGGTGTAAAGTCACTGTCATCTATCGATGTATATGTATCATTTTCGAACTTGTATCAAGATTTTTTAATCTACGAAACCTTAACGAATAAACCTTTAAGTAAGACGGAGGCAATTTGAAATTTAAATGAATAGTAAGTGGCAGTACGAAAGGGTAAAATGAAAAGCGAAAATGTTTTAATTGTAAATATGTTCTATATTGTTTTGCATTTAATTATATTAAAATATTTCTTGGGTTTCTCGTCAGACTTACCGCTTCGGTCCAGGACCCAAGGTAAACTGAACTTAAAGACCACCTAAATAAAAAACTTAAAAAAAACCTTTTAAAATTAAAAATTTTAGCGTTTTAAAGTGTAACAAAGTATTATTCTAAATTGTTTTTCATTGTTTGGGTTTTTCTAAGAGTACGTAAATTACTTAAGGTAAAAAATTAAAAACGAAATCATTTAACAAATGTTTCTACTTAATAATGTCTTTTTACTTTCAAGTTATTTCAACATATCGTCACTCTAAAAGAAAAGTGACGTAAGTCGAAAATGCAGTTTTGGTCGCCTCTCCGGATTTATTTTTTATGAGAAGAAAAACTCTTTTGTTGTTGTAACTGTTCAAGTTTTAATCAACCTACTGATTAACACTTAATCAAGACAGAAAACGACATAACTCTAAAAGTTACCCTATTCTTGGTAATTTATTATCAGAAAAAGTTACATAAGTCAAAATTAACATTTAAAATTGTTTTTTAGCTTAAAATTAAAATAACTAAAAAATTATAATACGCTATTAAAAAGGCTGAGCCATTCCCTATTTGGAGTAAAAACATATTTGATGAATACGTAATCACTGCTTACGTACTCCTTGAAAATCTCAATTTATTTTGTTTGCTATTTTCTCAAAACTAAATTTGTTAAAGGTTTGTTCTAACCCATGGTTTTTGTACTGCCGTAGGACAGTTTCGAAACTGTTAAGCTGCCTTTACATTGGGCGCAATTTCTTTGCGAAATAATTTCGCGAGGGAATTGCGCCTGGTGTAGACGTTCCCTTACCCCTGAGTAATTGCGGGGTGACGGCCGTCGCTGCGAGCAGGAGCTCAGTCGGTTTTTTCCGCGCATGAAAGGGTTTCGCTCATCAAGTTTGGCTTAATGTAAACGTTGTCCCCATAGTTGCGCGAGGGATGAATCAAGAACAGTGCTTGCAGCTCATCGAGCTCTACAAAAATTGAGAATTTATGTGGAATCCGAAAAACAAAAACTATTTTAATCGCAAAAAAAAGAAGATGCGTAGAAAGAAATTATTTCTTAACTAAACTTTTCTATTTATACAGTAAAAAGGAAGATGAAAGCGCTACTGGGATCATGCCGAAGTGAAAGATCGAAAGAAAATAAAAGCCGAGTCACTGGATCAGGACCAATTACTCAGAAATGCAGTGTGACCGCCAACATTCCTTTCACTGTTACTGCTCCTCTGAATGTTGTACTTTTTTCCAACTTTTTAACTGATCAGTAAAACTAGTTGTTCAAAATCTTGTGTACTGATGCAGACGAAGTTCTAAATTGTATTTTTCTACGATCACTTAGGAAAATGAACATATTCGCACTCTCTACTGCTTCGGAAACATGCATATTTCACACGCATACTGATTTTCATTTTCCTCTCTAGAGAGGAAAACATTTTCCCCTCTAGAGAGAAAAATAACTGACAACCAATTATGTCTTAAATATAAGCTATAAATCGTTTTCAAACAGAATTATGTCTAGTACGCCATGAGTAACGCAACAAAAACAAAACGTATTCCTAGCACGTCAGTCGAGTGACAATTTAATTCTGATCGTTTGTTGTTGGTATTTAACGTGATTTAATATAAAAAATTCGGCTAAAATGGAGACTGATAGTGAAATTGAAAATACACCATCAGAAAATTTCCTCTTTAAAGAGGAAAATACTTTCCTTTCTAGAGAGGAAAATGTATTCCACAAGTAAATAGATTGCAACATAAAAAAAATAAAATTGAGGTCAATATTTTGTGGTCGTAGGAAAAATGGTGTACACAACTCGTTAGAAAGTGAATCTCCCACACTTGTGTGATTTTCGCACTTGGCTGTCGCCTCGCGCGAAAACTTTCACACTCGTGTGAAATCTTTCACTTTCCACACTTGTTGTGTAATATACTATTTTAATGGGTTTATGTACCCTTTCTCCTTTAAGTTTGTTTCCATATTGGTTTTTTCCAAGGAATAATTGTTTGCTCCAGAACTAAAGGCGGCTCGCCCCACTCGGGCTGAATTGCGCTCTGTTTTGGGTAGTACGAAATTTTACTCGAAGCGAGTAAGTTTCGCCCGAGTGACTTTCGCGAGGGAGTTTTGCTAGTGTAAACGCAGCTTTAGAATCGATTAAACATGGTTTTTTGTCAGTACCAAAACGACGAAGTTGAAACACACCTTAAGTTATCACTTTTCTGACGAGCTGACGATAAATCTAATTTCATTTTAAAAAAATCTAACCAAAAGAGAGTCTTAAGTAAAACATTTGTTCTATAATATTGCTTTTGACCTCAAAGAGGCTCCAACATGGCAAATTAATTGAACGGTAATATTTTATTAATCTTTAAAACATAGATTTTATTTCAAAATAATATACTATATTATCCAAAGGGTTTTCAATTAATCTATTGCAAATACAATACAGTATATTTCGATTTTGATTTTACCATGAAACTATACTTATTATTTAGGAGATTTTTCAAATAGCAACACCGTCATACTCTACGTGTACTTGCTTTTTAGAAATCAAACTACTATAGTTACATATAGGATCATTGTTAACTAAATATTTAAAAGAATTATATGATTTTAGTTGGTAGATAAAATGATATTTATTAAAGAAATAGATAAATATCTAAATGGAATTATAGAATAAGAATTGTTGCGTGTAGCACAATGATTGTTTTAAGTTCAATTTGTAATGTCTCATTTGAAAAGTGTGATATTCACACTTAAAATATGTCCTTTCTTAATAAGAAAAAAACTGTTTCGTTTTTAGGAGCTTTAAATGTTAAGAACATAGAATTGATTTGGGTACGTAACTGACCAAAGTAATTTACTGTTATTGACTTTTATTGATGTTATTTTGGAAGGTGTAGAAACACCTTAAAAATCATGTCCCTAGTACTTCTCAAGGCACGGTTCTAATTACTAAAAGCGTAGTTTTAAAAAGTTTATTTTTAATTATGTTATCGTATTCTGTATTTTTTAATTTGCAATAATTGAACCAAAGCATAGTAGTTGGAATGCGCAATATGATTTTTTTACTCTAATGTTTAGCTTACTTGCTAATAATTATTAACTTTTTAATGTAGATATCTTCTTTATCGTTATATTTGATTTATTTGTTATCTTTATTCTTTGGGGTACTTATTACAGAAATGCAAGAAGGAGTGCTTCGGTCCAGATCCCAGGGTCCAGACGGAGTACACAGAGTCGATTGTCCCTTACAAATTCGCAGATCACAAAAAAAAACTAAAAAAATCCTTTAAATATCAAAAAACCTATTAACGTTTCGGTAACAGGTCAGTGATACTTTTCAAGATATAAAATAAATTTGAAAATATTTATTGATCACCGATTAAAAATTAAATTATTTAAATTTTTCTTTAAAAAATTTTGGAAATTTTCAGAACTTTTATAAAATTTACAATGTATGTCACTAAGAAGAGATAAACTTGTGACAGGTACATTTATTATCTTTTAAAATAAGTGGTCAGTTAAATGATTTGAATGATTTCTAAAATTACTTTATCCTTAAAAAATGGCAACCAATTATTATTTATAATTACTAATATTAAAGCCACACAGTTATTTTTATTGAATAATATAAAAATACTCTCGTTTAATTTACTCTTTTTGCAGAAATTTATTTTGCTGAAATACTAGAAGCCTATTTTAAAATTTGGTAACAATGACTGACTTGTCATCTAAAAGTTGATAGGCTGTTTTGATTTTTAAAATATTTTTTGAGTTTTTTTTACATAACTATGAAGTCATTTTGTAAAAAAATGATGCGATTATGTTAAACTATGTATGAATCTATTTTTTTTACGGATAAAGATCAGTAATTTTATCTTTTAAATGATCAGATCAGATAACACAAGAAAACAAAATCATAATAAAGCAAAAAAACGATCAAAATTATATTTAACGTAAACCTGGCAAGAGCGCATCACTTATTCCCTCCTAAAATAAAGACACATCCACATTTTAATAGTAAAAATACCTTTAAGTTACCTTTAAAGCTTAATTAAAGCTCCAAATAAGTTTTAGAGAAACGTGTTTAAAAAGTAACTAATTATTAATTAATTCTCAAAATTTCTAGTATATAAAACGCAATAATAAACCATTTTTTAACGTATAAAATAAAGTCTATTTTAAATAATGCATTTCTGACAGTTTCTTAAGGCAAATAATAAAAAATAAAGATAAAAACCTGAAGCGATAAATTTCAAAATGAAAAATCCATTTTAGCTACCCAAATAAATACTCAAATATGAATAATTATATAAAATAGCTGTCATATTCATTATTTGTTTTAACTGTCTTCCAATTTATGCATACCAATCAACTAGATTTGTTTTAAAAAGCCATTCGAACTCTAACGCAGGTACCCATACACAACCCAGAAACCCTCAGAGGAAGGCCTGCACAGGCCTGGCCTCAGGGATTTCCCGAATACACGCTTAGAAAATCCTTCAGTTCAGTTTAGTTTTCCATAGTACTTGTTGTAATAAACATGATCCTCAGACGATTGTCTTGCTTTCCTCGGGCTTTTATTAGCAATGAGGTAGCAGGCCAGGCCTGCGCAGTTTTTACTCTGAGATTTTCCGGAATGTGTATGGGTACCTTTGGTGGCGCGTCAAGACGAAATATTTATTACTATTTAAGCACAGAAATGGTTTCTTGTTTGTATTTGTCTGTCTCTTAATAGTATAACTTTCTAAAAGGATATAAAGTTTTTTTTGAGTAATACAAATATACAGGGTGCTTCCTAAGTTAAGGCTTTTTTTAACTGTGTATAAATCTCGTTAAAATAAGTAACTTTTTCCTATAAATTTTTTTCAAAAACCAAAAAATAACAAAGCTACATAAATTTATTTAAAGATGTGTCTAGTGAGATCTAAGCATAAAAAGATAGTTTATTTCTTATTAACGTTTGTTTTTTGTCTTGTTAATCACACACAAAAACAATTAATACGTGGATATGTTCCTTACTTATGGAGAGTGTCGTTAATCTGCGACCTCTGCTTCGAGATTTTCGACGGTTTCCCTTGCGGACTCATTCTGGGCCCAAGTAATCAAGTGATTGCAAGTTAGGTCGGTTTAAGTCAAAAAAAATTGTGGACAACATTTCGGAAAAATCACATCCAACGTGTCCAAGCACTACTGCCAGAAGACTTCCCGGACGGTGACAACTTACTTTAGACAGGACCGTATTCGAAACACTAAATGAATGTAAGTTCTTTATTTGTCAGTATTTTGAAAAAAGTTAATTAAAAAAGTTGTTTATTTTAATGAGTTCTATATACAGTTAAAAAAAAAGCGTCAACTTAGGAATCACCCTGTATTGAAATTAAAACAAAATTTATTGTTTTGAACGATCTGCCTCAAAATAGGTGGGTAAGTTGTGTATTTTATTAATTTTTCTTCTTGTTTTACAATTAAAAAGCAACTTAACATAACATAAATAATTTTGTATGTGGATTTATAGGAATTGTTAAAGGGAGACTAAAGTGGAAGTTAAAGAAAAATTTTTGAATATATTAAGTGGTATGTTTTATTTTTCATATTTTATTTTTAAAAGGTAATCACTTTTAAAAATAAAATGTTGTACTTTTATAATATTTTCTGAAAAAAAAGGGGTCTGCGAAAGTTGGATTTTTTCAGAATTATGTTTTGGGTGTAAATTTATCTACAGAATTAAGCTGAAGTTAGCCAGGTAGCCAGCTTTGTATTGGGATTTTTTTCTTTTATATTTTTAATATTATACAGAGATAAATACAAATGCAAAAAATATATTGCACATTCCAGCTCATGCTTATAAGGTTTTATGTCGTTTATAGTTAAGAATAATTTTGAAAATTAGGCACAAATATTAATTAAATCTTTAGAATAATAAAAATCACTGCCAATTCCCTAATGTAAGTTAGGCAGATTTCCATCTACTTGATATAAAAACAGGTTTATACGCGAACCCTATAATAATATTAATTTAAACACAGTGTTAGTAGCATTTTTATCGGTTTTCCAAGTTTGTAATTTTTCATGGTATAAGTCTATATCGAAATTAAGTCGCTTTTAAATACTCTGTACTTAAGATGTAAATATTACTTAAAATGCAAACCTATATAAACGTAGAAACTGATTCTTTATATGGATTTTGTTGTTGGTATTATTGTATTTTATAATGTGTACAGTTAAGTTAAACTTTTTTGTTGAACGTGTTTTTGCCATACAAAAATTTATTTCAACGTTAGAGGGTATGTATATGTTTCTGTTACAATTTAAAATGTTTAATGTATAAGTGTATATAAATATGATTACTAGAGTATTTTTCCGATTTCCTAAATATTTGTATGGCAATACAGTAACATCCATTTGTAAGTAAGTCGTATCGAAGGCGTTCCAGACGTAAAATGCTTCCTTTTAAAAGCAACTTATACTATTATATTCATCGAGGTTCTAAACGTGTAAATAATATATTATATTGGAACGTCTGTAAAAACATAGGCTTTTAATGTTATTCAACTTTTTATATAACTTCATTTAGATGTATTTAGGAGAACAAGTAAAACGTTTTTTTCACATCACGATAAGAAAATAATTGGTGCCCCAGCACATAAAAAGAAATTGAAACCAAATTATTACACCTCTAATGTAACAGTGTTGGTTATTACCTAATACCATATTTAATTTAGTTTTTATATATACGGGATGACTTTTCTATCAGTATCAGTTTCATTTTAAAAGGTTTCCAGTCTATTCTAAACTGGTGGCATGTATTGGGGTCTCGGAAACTACCAGGTAGAGAAAAATTTCTAGATGGGAAATTTTTTATATAATTTTGGGGTAAAACATTCATGCTAGCAGCTCCGCTATACTTTTTTGGTTAACTATAAACTTAGTTTATTAAATAAACCTTTTGGTTTTGTTAAAGCACCCATAATTTTTTTTCTTTGTGGCATCGTGCTAGATTTTTTTTGGCCTCAGACAGAATTGCTTTTTTACTAAGATATTGCACATAAGTAAGAAAATGATAGACAGCAACAAATAAATCAAAATTATATTTTAATTAAATCTGGTTACAGCGCATCACTATTTTTTTTGAAAGATACATCTTCATGTATAAATGACTATTAACTATATTTGTTTTTAGTAAAAATATACTTAAATTACCTTAAAGAGCTCATTAAAGCCTTAAAGTAGTTTAAAAAAACGTAATCCAAAAAGTAATTACTTATTATTAAATTTAAAAAGGTACTTATACGTAAAAACCCAATCAAATAACAATAGTTTAATCTTTAAAATAGCAGTCATTCTTAATAACACATTTTTAAATAAAAAAGTATAATAATATAAACGCTTTTACTTACATTTAAAGTGTTAGTTGTGGTTAGTAGACAGACCGATTTGAAGCGTCGTTTGAGGCGCGGTTGTACAATAATGTTGTCAAATATAGCCTCTCCAAAGAAGTATAACAGCAGCACACTACAACAACAAAAATATTTTTTTAATTAAAAATATGTTTACTTGATTACATAAAGAATAAAACAAATCCCAGGATATAAAAAAATATATTTTTTTAATGTAAACATAGAAAATAACGTCATTTGTTTAGTTAAAACTGTTTTAAATCAATAAGTAATAATTTATATTACCCATGGTAAATATTCTTAATTATACATTAAAAACTTTGCATTGCGATTTTTTGAATACTAAATTCTTAGACGTTCATCGCACAGTGAATCGAACGCTAAAAAATATTGTTTTCACAAAAAAATCTTTTGTTTATTATTAAGGTTTTAATATTTACCCTTTTTAAAACCAAGTTTTAGGTGGGAAAGGATCCTGAGATAAGTTTGACAACATTGATTTATCTGTGACATCGGTTTTTACAGGTCGTATGTTGCTCGGGCATCAAAGTGGGTGCTGTGGCTAACCCTACATCTATATCTATCTATTTTGCCGTTATATCGTAATAGATAAGGTGTGGTGGTCGATAGAATGACCTATGAATAGAATACCAAATATGTGTATTCCAAAAGGTCTTTGTGTTTAAAATTTTTTATAATGTCTACAAAAAAAAAGATATCCCCATTTTAAATAAAGAAACCCATTATAAGTATCTCATGCTTTCCTCCTTTTTTATTTTTATTGGTCGCTAATTAAAAATAACCTATTAGATTTTATTAAAAACATTTATTTTTGTTAAAAAAATAATCTTAGGTATGCAAATCTATTATTACTTACTTCCTCTAGTAATTTTTTTTGTCTATCAGTAAAGCATTACTAAATATCTAAATTGACTGCTTTTTAATTAAAAAATCCAGTATGAAGCTTAAAGGAAAAATGTGTAAAATTATCATTTACGGTATATATCTAAATATAATATTACCGAGCCTTAAGCGTAAGGCTGACTAAAGCTGTCCCAATTTCTGATAGTTTCCGAAATTATAATACATGCATCAGTAATTTACAGTGTGTTATAAAATATTCCAAAAATATCGTGTTATATCTGTGTTAATTTAATTAAGGCACTTTTTTCGTAAATTATGTCCTTATCTTTTTTCTTTGATATTTAAAAATAAATAAATAATTATCCCGTGCAGTAAAAAATATTAATGTGTTTTCAAAACAATTTGGTTGAAAAACATTAAAAACCTATGGTTTTACTAATTCTCATACCTGTACTCATAATCCCATAGATCACAATACGCATTTTGTGTAATTTTTTGCGGTGCTAGTTAGCAGCGGATTTATTTTAATTTTTGATATTTTAGAAATGCACACACTAATCTTAATACGTCTTTAAAGGTCGCCGTGGTATATCATAAATTAAAAGACAAAAATCTGAAGAACTTTTGAATTTCAGGGGCTAGTTATTTTGACAAATATTTATTTTGGAGTCTGGAGATTAGATTCCAAAAACAAGATGATTTATTTTGTATTCTATTAAATGGACAAGTTTGGTCTAACTACTCACGATTTTGCTTTGTAACTTTGGTTTGACAGGTAAAACACCATCGCTAAATACACATTTAAGACCTACAAAAATTTGTTTTTATGGTTAACAAAATATTTTAGAGTTTTCATAAAAAACTGAAAATACACATCTCAAATTGTATTAAAACAGATATTAAACACACTCTGTTTTGATAACCATCTAGAGTATTTTTGTAAAAATACTCGGACTTATTTTTATTCGCGCTTTTTTTTGTAAAAAAATATTTATATGATATGTCCTAAATTAACAAAACAAAACTTTTTTTAAAAATAAACCTTTTTATGAACAATGAAAATTGCAAAACATTTGGGGTAAAGAGTTTTTAAATCTCAGAGTTTTAAAGGAGTTTTCAAAATTTATTTATGACACCCCTTATATATTTAAAAGTCATACTTAAACACGCAAAATATCATTGCAAACAAAATAGCTCCTATGAGTTTTGTTAATATCTGTCACATCCTAAACGATCGTAAGAGGATGACAGCTGTCAAATTTGACAATTTGATTCTTTAGGATGCGTTAGCAGTTAGCAAACAATTTCATTGAACCTTTTTTGTTTGCAATGGCGTTTTGGGTAATTATATCGAAGTGGGGCTCCACTGTTTTTTGGCCATAAAAAATTAAAAAATTGACATATCGGACAGTTTTGTTTTCATTTTATTTTACTCTTTAGCGGATTTATAATGAAAATTGGTTAATGATCGAAAAACAACCGATTCATAATAATTTTTGCAATTAAAAATTTAAATATTTAAAATTTTGACTTTTGAGTGCAAATTTTGAGGTCATCCAATAATATTTCGCAATATTTATATTTTTTTGTTGCGTATCAAGAAACGAACAATTAAAAAAAACTGATGACTTAATTATAATAATTAAAAAAACAAACATTTAATATATATAACGAGTAAAACATTACAAAAAACTTACCAGATCTTACCAAAACTTAATTTTTAATTAAAAAAAAAAATTAAAATTGATATTTTTAAAAATTGTTTTTTCAATTTTTTCTATTTTTGATGCAGAACAAAATAAAATAGAAATGTTATGAAAAGTAAATGAACGATCTTTAAATCTTAAGTAAAAAGTAAAAAAATTGATTTTTTGACTTTTCAAATAAAAACATTTTCAAGAAACCATTGTTTTTAAATTTCAAACAGTTTTTTTTTATAATCCCGATGACGAGTAGAACATTTAAACAAAAAAATGTAAACATCTTTATTTTTAGATTTTTTATGGCCAAAAAATAGTGGAGCTCCACTTCTATATAATTGCTGTATTTTACGTTGTCAATTGTGACTTTTGAATATACAGGGTGTGACTTTTGAACAAACAAGGTTTGACATAAAGAAGTTTTTAAAGTTTTTTCGGGGGTAATACCACGAGTTCTTAAAAATTACCGATAATTTTCATGAAAGCTTGTTATTTATAATTCCACTAGTTCGAAGAACAAGTGGAAATTGTATAAACAGGTTAAATGAAAATTATCTGGTTAATTTTTATGCATGAGCGGTATTTAGGGAGAATATTTTTAGAAAGGAGAAATATGGGAGAATTATACTATTAAAATGTTTTTTTTGTCATACAATTTTCAATTTTATGCAACATAATTAAAACTATAACTGAAATCGTTTTTTTTTAATTACTTTATCTATTTCTTCATCGTGTACATTACCAAATCGACTCATTTTGACTGATTTTGACGTTTCTAATTGACAATACAAACAAACAGGTTCGATTGTTTTGTGTTTGTCAGTAAAATTTCCGCTAAATTTTTTTGATTTCTAACGTGTCCTATGGAAAAATTTATACATGAGTGAAATATTCAATAATATCATATTACAAATTTGGGATATACTCTATAAATATGTTTTTTAAAGAAACGAGCGCGACTAAACATACTAAATAACGGGTCGAAAAAATAACTTTTTTTTATTTATTGAATGTATTCCAAGTTAGAGACTCTGTATATACTTATCTATTATTTTACAGATTTTAAGATGTCTATTTTTTAAATTGATTTTGTGTAAAATAATTAGCCGTTATTTAAAAGTTGTTCAAATTTTAGTCTAAAACTTCTGCGGCCTATCGCCTAAGTAGTAAATGTGGCTATAGAGAAATAAATCTGTATATTTATTATGTTAGAGAAAGTATGAGCTGTGGAGAGAGATATACTCTAGTCAATTTTATGTTTTGTCAATTTTAGGATCTGTAGTTAAATTTGTTATCTAGAATGTTATTATGTCAACACTGCTAAAATATTTAACATGTTTTGTGGACGTCTCTTATTTGTTACTCTAAAATGGCCAATGATTTATGTTTTAAATTATATATTTACTCAAATTCTTGTATAAGTAGATCCTGGAAAAAAGTATAAAAATATCTACGATATAACTGATCATACCTATATAATAGTCAAGAATAATCGTAACAATATAGGGCTTTTAAAAAAGTAGATGAGGAACCTCTGACTATCAGCATATTACTTCATTTAAGATATTTTGGACAAAGACATAAAAAATACTAAGAAAGATTTTTTAAGACAGGTAAGAAAAGAATCCCATAGATGCTTAGCCCAATCGTATGACCGATCTCTGCAAGCGGTGTGTGTCCAACTATATTTTTGCCTTAAGCAGTATGACCTTTAATGAAAGATTTACAAAAATCCCGTTGTGGACTTTGGTTTGACGTCTCCATACAGACTTTTAGGCATTATTGTAATGTTTTGCAATATCAGTAACTTAGAACGTATTTAATTCTTAAAAATTTTATTATTATACCTAATTTGCTGTTTTTTTCATGGTTTAAGTTTGAAAAACAATTTTTTTTTAAACTTCAGTTTCTCGTTGTTTAATGTGTTAAAAAAATATTTTTTTATATGGCGAGTTTTCTAGTTGTTTAACCTATTTTTTTAGTTTAACTGGGTAATTTTATTGTGACGAAGTCTACAGTTTACCCAGAACTAATCATGCCCAGAACTATTCAGAAAATATTTCACTACAGTAAAGTTACGTTGAATTCCACGTTGTTAGAAATATGATCTTGTTCACTTCTTAAACCAAAATCCAATTTATTCATTTTAAAAATTACACTATATCTTTATGAAGTAAATTTTCAAATTGTTGTATACAAAAAAGTATATACAGGGTGTCCCAGAATATGAGAGCAATCTTTTGGAATCTAATAGAAAACCTAAAAATATTATGACAAGTTCCCATAAACTTTTTTTCTACGATCCTCCCCTACCAAGATACAGGTATAGTATTTTTTCAAGATATAAGAAAATGACTAGACATATGGATTATCTCCGACTGCAATAAAAAACCTCGAAAGTGATCCTTTATGGCAATGCCAACGGAGGTGACAATAGTCCAGGTCCGCACTTTACCCTATACGTTTAGATATAACCTGGGGCAAATAGGACATCATGAATACTTATATATTATTCCAGTAAGGTAGAAATACGAACCTGTACGGTCGGGTGCGCTAATTAGACTAACCTACCCGAATAGTACCATAAAATGCTAATTTCGAGGGTTTTTATTGCACTCAGAAGCAGTCGAGACTTTTAGTCATTTTCTTATATCTTGAAAAATACTATTCATAACGGACGCCCCTGGAAATCATTTTTTTTATAACTTTTAAAATAGGTTAAAAAAACGATTTCCAGGGGCGTTCGTGATGTACCTGTATCTCTGTAGGGGAGAGCCGTAGGAAAAAGTTTATGGGAACTTGTCATAATATTTTTAAGTATTCCATAAGATTCCGAAAGATTGCCCACTATATATATATATATATATAATATATATATATATATATATATATATATATATATATATATATATATATATATATATATATATATATATATATATATATATATATATATATATATATATATATATATATATATATATATATATATATATATATATATATATATATATATATATATATCAAAATAGCTTATCATAAACTGTACAAATGGTACTACTGTAAAACCGGTTTTGTTTAAAATATCTTAACTAAAAACAAAAGTGCATCTTTGTTTAGATCTAGAAGATTCTATTACATTTATACGAAGCATCTAGAAACGCTTAAAAATAGTAACCTTCTAAAATGGTTTGTAATGATTTTTCACATATCATTTTTGATAAAATGTATTTAAAAATATATATCAAAATATCAAAACTAGGTAGTAAAAACCAAAATAGGTGACATAAACTATATTTTTGTGGAATGGGTAGATATGGAAATATTAGAAGTAAAATATTATAAACTGGAATGTATCAGTAAGTCTTAAGCTGAGTAAAGAATGTTTGTAAAAATATATTATTAAATAATACGTTTCTTCTATTCAACTTTTAAAAGTTCTGATAAAAAAAAGAATATTCATCCTTGGCCATTTTAAGTAAATATTATTTTAAAACATATGGTATTTTTTATAAAAAATTGAAAAATCTTTTAATAAAAATGTCAAAGGTAGTCCTAAAAATGACAGGTTGTTTACACTTAAGAAATGGAATTAATAGTTGTAGACGGAGAGCTAGAGACAAAAAATCATCGTCATGAATAATATGGAGTTTCTCCCGTAAATCATGTTCATTTAGTATTGTCAATTATGTTCTCGCGCAGGCTGACAACCTATTGGATACCGGGGTAGCAATAAGGGCTAAGGTGCAAAGTTTTTGAGAAAAAAATCGTCATCGATAGTATGTCAGCCATTTTGGCTGTTTAAAGATTGTGTCTGAATATATGTTAAAGAGTAGTGGTGAGAGTATGCAGCCCTGTCTGACGCCTGGTAGAATTTGGTTTTCTTCCATAAGCTTTCCGTTAAGTCGTACCGCTGCCTTTTGTATTGTAAGAAACTATAAAACAAGTATTTTAGAAGTGCCTGAAATTATTACCACCTTAAAACTGGTAGGACCGCCTTTATACGGGGTGATTTTTAATTGAATGTCAATATTTAAGGGGGCACTTTTTGGGTCCATTTTAAAAAGAAAATTTTTAAAAATACATTATTTAATATTAATATCAATAATACCACTTAAGATATTTTAATTAAATTTTGCATACATGTACTATGTATCAAGAGGCATTTTTTAGTGTACTACATTTTTTTATTATTTCCACCAGGGGCGTTTGTACGGAATTTGACTTGCCTATTTTGGCAGATATTGATGGTACGTCACTGATTTCTCTTAAAATAAAAAATATTTTTGAAATCCTCAATCATTTATAAGCAAAGTTGATTTCTTGATTTTTTCAATCCGATACACGGTTTTCGCTTTAAAACATGTTCTCTACATGATCATAACAATATCGGTAAACAATATCACCGTGCAGAGAAATATCTAGATTTAATTTTTCTAGTAAAAAACCATGCGTCAAACTAAAAAAAATCAAGAGAATAAATCTGCTCATATTTCTTTTAGTCCGACGCACGGTTGTCACCTAGAAAAATTAAATCTAGATATTTCTTTGCATGGTTAACCGATATTATTATGATCATGCAGAGAAATGGTTTTTATTTTTTTAAGCAAAAACCGTGCATCGGATTGATAAAAATCAAGTGATCAACTTTGCTTACAAATCATTGGGGATTTCAAAAATATTTTTTATTTTAAGAAAAATTAGTGGCATACCATCAATATCTGCCAAAATAGGCAGGTCAAATTCCGTACGAACGCCACTGGTGAAAATAAAAAAAATGTGTTATACTAAAAAATGCCTCTTGATACATAGTACATGTATGCCAAATTTTATTAAAATATCTAAAGTGGTATTACTGATATTAATAAACAATTATCTATTTTTGTAAATTTTCCCACCCTGTATTTCAAAACTTAGGACGTTTAGGACATACGTTCATATAAAGTTTTCTTCTTAAAATGGACCCAAAAATTGCTCCCTAAATATTGACATAAAAAACACCCTGTAATAAAGTAAGCGCTCGGGATAATTTAACCCCGTTTTACTGCCCTTAGTATCCACCTAACTATCAGCCCTTCTGTATGCACGGGAACATAATTAACAATACTAAATAAACATGTTTTACGGGGGAAACTCCATATTACTGATGACGATGACTTTTTGGCTCTAGCTCTTAGACCATTGTGTCTTAGAATTTTTCGCACCCAAACATATAGCCCGTAGCTGTACAGGGTGAGTCAACGATAGAGTAAAGTTCATTATTTCATTGGTTTCAAAAGTTATGAGAAAATAGTAAATACAAAAGATGTAAAGATTCTTAGGATGCACAATTTAAAATTATTTTAAAGTATACAGGGTGGCTCAAAAAAGCGTGACGAATAAAACATACATTTTTTTAAATGAAACACCCTATTTTTAAATTTTGTTTTGAATTCCTTTTAAAATTCTTCAACTTTTTTATTAATAATAATGCATACCTAAACCTAATAGTTTTTCCAATATTTCAATTTTTCTAAAAAGAAAATAATTTTCACGCTTGCAAAAAAATTACGATAGCGCCATTATTTTTGAAGGTAGATCACTCATATTTAATATTAGCGTTATTCGAAGATGACGTTAAAGATATATGCAACGGAATTTTAATTAGATGCTACAGGGTGTTCAAAATAAACGAATATATTTGGATCATTTTAAATTGAAAAATCTCGATTTTTTTAAATGGCGCACCATATATATTATTATTTTTTCTGAAAGATCTTACAAAAACCCACAACTTTTATTAAGTATGTCATATACCTATTTTTAATACTTTGCGATTTATTTTAACTTTTCCAATATTTACCCTTTTTTGTGTCTAAGACTATTGCTATAACATTAATTGGCCATGACAAAATGACATTGTCAAATTTTAACCTGACATCTGAGTAAATAAATTCATAAAATTTATTGTGGTGTCAGTAAATTAAAAAAAAATAAGTATGGATTTTCCTAAAGCTGAATTAATTGATATGATTTATATACTGGGTGAGGCGCAAAGAAATTCTTTGTTGGCAGTAAGACTTTACAAGGCGAAGTACCCTAATAGACGTGTACCGACTAGGCAATCTCTTCAGTGTTTAATGGAACGGTTTAATGCTAGTGGTAGTATTGAATATGAAAAACGGAAAGTGGTAAACCGGAATGCTACCAATGAGGAAAAAGAATTGGAAATTTTACTTCAAGTTCAAGATAATCCCCAGGTCAGTAGCCGTCAAGTAGCTAGCTTATGTGATACATCCCAATCTACCGTTAACCGCACCACTAGAAAACACAAATATCATCCCTTCCACATGGAACTACACCAAGAACTTCTAGACCGCGATTTTGAACAAAGGGTAAACTTCTGCACCGTTATAAATGAAGCAATAGAGGCCGATCCAAATTTTTTGTCTAAAATAATGTTTTCCGATGAAGCTACTTTTCGCAGTAATGGTGCAGTTAATCGTCATAACATGCACTATTATTCAACAGTTAATCCAGTCTGGGTACGGGAAGTGCAAAACCAAAACCATTGGTCACTTAATGTGTGGTGTGGAATAAAACACTTTAATGTTATTGGACCATATTTTTTTCGCGAAACAGTTAACGGGCCTAGATATTTAAACTTTTTGCAGAATGATTTACCTCAACTTCTTCAAGAATTTGATAACATTGCGATCCAACAAATGTGGTTTCAGCAAGATGGAGCTCCTCCGCATTACCATCGAGAAGTTCGAGAATTTTTAAATAATCATTACCCACAGAAATGGATCGGTAGAGGTGGATTCATTGAATGGCCCCCTCGATCATGTGACTCAACACCACTAGATTTCTTTTTGTGGGGATATGTTAAAGATCGTGTTTATGTGAATCCCCCTACAACACCAGAAGATATGGAAAATAGGATTCGGGACGCGTGCAGGAGAATAACACCGTTTATGCTAAGGAACGTCCAAGAAAATATACGAAAAAGACTAAACATGTGTATCCAAGTAGAAGGGCATATTTTTGAACATTTATTGCGCCATAATAATAATTAAAAATAAGTTAATTTGTAGTAATAGGTATTTATTATTATTTACTTTTTCTGTGAATTTAAAATTTAAAAATGGCCAACTAATGTTATAGCAATAGTCTTAGACAGAAAGAAGGGTAAATATTGGAAAAGTTAAAATAAATCGCAAAGTATTAAAAATAGGTATATGACATACTTAATAAAAGTTGTGGGTTTTTGTAAGATCTTTCAGAAAAAATAATAATATATATGGTGCGCTATTTAAAAAATCGAGATTTTTCAATTTAAAATGATCCAAATATATTCGTTTATTTTGAACACCCTGTAGCATCTAATTAAAATTCCGTTGCATATATCTTTTACGTCATCTTCGAATAACGCTAATATCAAATATGAGTGATCTACCTTCAAAAATAATGGCGCTCTCGTAATTTTTTTGCAAGTGTGAAAATTATTTTCTTTTTAGAAAAATTGAAATATTGGAAAAACTATTAGGTTTAGGTATGCATTATTATTAATAAAAAAGTTAAAGAATTTTAAAAGGAATTCAAAACAAAATTTAAAAATAGGGCGTTTCATTTAAAAAAATGTATGTTTTATTCGTCACGCTTTTTTGAGCCACCCTGTATACTTTAAAATAATTTTAAATTGTGCATTCTAAGAATCTTTACATCTTTTGTATTTACTATTTTCTCATAACTTTTGAAACCAATGAAATAATGAACTTTACTCTATCGTTGACTCACCCTGTACAACGAGGGCTTAATAGAATTAATTGGTGGTTTACTGCATATTTAAAAAAATGTAAAATAACCAACTTGTCTTTTATTTTTCTTTGAATCTAAAAGAATACTTAAGGAAGTGATATGAACTGATATAGAAGGGATACGACATTAAATTAGCATGTTCTTAATGACACCTTATTTGGCCGTTCGTTTTTGAAAACCTTTCGTTTCTTTCGATACGTTTAAATCAAAATTATTTGTATTTATTTTTAGTGAAAACGGGATTAATTTAATTATTATAAGAAGTTAGTGACCTAAATTCGAAAATAAAAAGGTAATGACAAAACCCAAAAACTTAATATTCTGTCAGAGTCTAACGTTTATTACTACTTGTAATATTGGTATAAATAAAACATATATTGTATTATTTTTTTTACAACAGAATAGTGGTAGGTTCAATATAAAATATTTCATATTGGGATACTAGCCCACTTCAGAACGCTAAAAAACACAAATTAAAAAAAAAATCTCAGCTGATTTAATAAATAAAGACATATTTTTTTTATAATATTATTTTGTTTAAAAAAAAATAAATAAAAAAATATTTTCTTTATTCTTAAAAAATCAATTTAATCAATTTCAATTAGAAATCTAAAAAAAATGGCGGACGTTTTAAAAAAAAATCAGATGATTTTTCCACTATTTTGGCCTGTAAAAACTCGATTTTTTTGCCGAATTGTGATAAATTGGCTTCCAAAAAATCTTACTAAACAAAACGCGACAAGGTTTTTCAAAGTCGGTTTAGTAGTTTTGGAGATTACCTGTCTGCAGATTTAAAAAAGTAATTTTGAGAAAAACGCGTTTAAAGTTGACTAGCAGCTGCGTGCGAAACTGCGTATAGCTAAGAGCATGCGCACACTTTTACCTATTTTACAGTGTTAGGATTCAAATATCTTGGAGATATTTTAGGAGATGATTTTTACAGGTCCAAGGATGTAAAAAATGCACAAATATTGATTTTTTAAAAAATACTAAAGTGGACTAGTACATTAATTAACAATATTGACTTTTTCTGTTTCGACATTTTAGGTTTTTGTTTTTGTTTTCATTGTCCAATTAAAATTTATTTATTTTTTATAAAGAATTAAATTAATTTTGTCACCAAAACTAAATATGACATATTTTTATTAAAATGTATCTATAAAAAACAACGGCTTTTAGCAACAACACAATAAATAAAGTGTTTCATTTAAAAAATATTAATTTTAGGTCGCATCTCTTTTGTTTCAGTTTAAATTATTTTCTTAAGTAATCTTTCTTAAAAATAAAAACTTAAAAGTCATATTTTGGTAAACCTACGCCCCTACCAGAAATTAACTGAATAGCAGCAATGTAAAATAACAAACCTAAATTACTTGTGCGGAATACTTTAAAAATGAATACTTAATATGAATACCTGTTAAATATTTTATTAAAAGATTACCAATTTTTTATGCTAAAGAAACCATATGTTTGTGAGATCAACTTTTAGAGAGAATGAAAGTGTATGTCGTATGCACATATCATTATAGTATTTATACTTTCCTAATGATGGCATCGTCTGAAGTGTGTACAATAATAATATAAAAACCTCGACCATTTAAAAATTGATTATTTTACATTTGTCAGAAAAATGTTCGTAAAATAGCGAAAAAGGATATCATAGTACGGCGATTGCTAAATGAATCGCTGCAAATTATGGTACTGGGGATGTATCTGGCTAATAGAGTAAAATAAATATTATCAATATGATAATCCATAAGATATATAGTAAAATTGGCTTAAACACTCCATCTTGAACGCATTAAAACAGTCGTGGCAATCACTTATCCCTGATGTTGAAGTGTAAAAGCATTTTTTTTTTCTAAATAGTTTGATAATGAAAATATTTCTTTATTATCGACTTGTTTACAGATTTAACAAGGAAAAGTATTATAACAAAAATGGCCAGTAAAAACATATTTGAAACATTTTAAAAATAAATCACACGAGTTCTGATAGTAATAAATTAAATACTTGGCAAATTATAATACATAAAACTGAAGTTTGCTTCTAGATACCTGTATACCTAACTCACAAGTAATAGAGTTTTTTTGTCATTTTTATGAAAAAATTCTCCCAAACTAAGTTACTTTAAAATATGAAGGAATTCTCAATGGAACGTGTTTGGGTTCAAAGAATTTAGCTCTGCATTCCAGCTTTGGCGAGCAAAGAAAAATAAACATATTTTTGGTTTATTTAGCTTTGGCACATTCGGTGTTGTAGCTCATTTTAATACAAGGATACATTCGCCAATATTTTACGAACATGTAGTCATTCCTCTCCTATAGATTATGAAATAAGAGGTATACTAAGTATTTTTTAGGATATTTTCACAACAATTCAAAACGCGAGTCGTGCTTTAATCGCTCATCGCCATTTATTTTATTTTGCAGGCGTGTATAGAATGATTCTCTCTTCCTCTTCTTATGTTGTGGTTTTTCACTAAATTACAGCTAATTCTGTACACCTCAAAATAACTAAATCCATGATATGGATCTAATTAAACGATTTTTTTTATTGGCACATAATGTCGATTTGCAAAAAATTATCAGGTAATTAAAAATCAATTATTTTCTATTTTAGTTTTTAAATTTATCAATTACCAGTATTGACCCCAAGCAAGACATTATTGAAAATTATCGAAAATTCGTATTAGTTAAGAAATGTCTGTCCTTATGGGCACTTCTTTACCATTTGTTAATATTAATTTTTCATTAATTTTTTAGGAGAAACCAGATTCGGCCCTAAAGTATATTTTTGAGTCTCTTTAAACAGGGAATGAAAAGGTTTTGTTAAATTCCAAGAGACAAGTGTGCATGCTAAAACAAAAAGAAAGTTTAATTTAACAAATATTTTATACAACTACATGCGACAGTTCCAGAAACTTGCTCAAAAGCTTATTTGGAACTGTGTAAGGTCCAGCAATATGGAACGTTTTTACGTCATCGTATCCATAATATTTGTGAATAATAGTTTGTTTTTATTATTTTTTAAAATTTTTAATATATCCCTTGGCAGGGGCTGCTGATTTTGATCCTCCATGCATTTATAAAACATTTAAAGTTGCAGCAAAGTCAACAAATAGCGAGTGTTGTTCTTCATAATATGTGTTCTTAAGAGTAATAAGAATTTTGGTATTTCGAGACGCTTGAAAATTTAGTTGTTAACTTATTGTACTCCTTGAAGGACCCCAAAACATAAAAGCCAAGGTGTGGCTGAAGGGTAGCAGCTCCCTACCAACACTTGAAAAAAAAATCTTTGGACCTTTAATAAAACTGCTGCTAATATAGTTAAGAAGTTTTTACTAGCCTTTATAGGAAATTTTTTTTTTGACAAATTACAAATAAGAAGTTTTCCATTTGTTGCACACTTAATGGACCATAATGCATAGTAGTCCAGTAAATGAAGGGACAAAGCTGTAAATAAATCTGTACAGTTTTCCCTTGTGGTGCAATTCTTAGTTCTTCGGGGAAGCTTTCAAGCTGAATAAAAGTTTATCAGACATTAACAAGACAAACATTAAGCAATCAACATTTATTAGACAAAAAAAAGATCGCCTTTAACTACAAAAATGCTCCTTATATTTTTTTTCGAAAAATCCTGATAGTTTTCGAGATAACGGGACCCAAAAGTCCCCTCATTTTAGCTGCCGCTCTACCTCTACAATGCCGCTATTTTCATGGATTCACTTATAAGCGGACGGACGAATTCTTCCATTAGTCGGACAATAATGTACATTTTTTAATCATTCAAAGTTCATCAAAATGGGAAAACCCATACCTATCTATCATTGTATATGAGTTCGGGTCCATTCTGATTATTTCTAGAATGTTAAAAAAAAACGGTCTAAGTTTTTTTTACAATATTTTGAGAGTATCTCATTAATTTATTGATATTTTTGAAAAAAAAGGTTTGTTATTAAAATTTCTTTTTTATAATAAGACCTTAGCAAGTGTTTAATGATCCTGGAAAATTTCCTTTACCATCTTTCTTGCGTTTTGATAAAAAATTGTTTTGACCATTTGCATTTTTAGCCGTTTCCGGAGTTCTAGAAAATCTGTCTAGTGTGGAATTTTTCGACGGCCGTTTGTGCGAAAAATATTGGTTGCGAAAAAGATGGTAAGGATTATTTTCGTAGATTTCTAGGTGATCTTCATTTTTTGTCAAAACTAAAATTCTCTAATTCGTATATTTTCGCAGATATTCGTGGAAAACTTATTTTTGGGACTTTGGGGGCATTTTCAGCGGGTTCCCACGTCGGGATCGTGATAAACTTTTTTTTGCTCGAAAGCATCCGCTAAGACCTAAGAACCACGCCACAAATGAAAACTGTACAGATTTATTTACAGCTTTGGGTACTTTCAGGTCTTCAGTTACTAGACTATAGTTTCAAATAAAACATACTAGTAGTGGACTGGTTTCTTAACATTTTCCTTTTACTTGTTCCTAGTAACCATACCAAATAATTACATAAAAGATTATCTATATTTTTTATTTTAAATCTTGTAGGTTTTAATGAAAACTATCATAAAATTTTTAATTTGTAATTGTTCAAATTTCGATCAATACTTTGATTTTCTCTGAACTATTGTCTTACCCTGTATACTATATTGAGCTATTTGGATTTTAATTTTTTTTGTATATTTTTTTTAATTATATATGTTTATGTAGATAGATCACTCTGTACAACGAATAAACGCTTAGATTAACTTAATTCGCACTTTCATGTTCATACCCATAACCATTTAAATCACCATTAAGTTTTCCATAATAAACATAGACAATAAAATCTTAAACTAACACTCTTAAATGTGTACGAGCTCGTTTAAGAACTTACTGAATATAATTTATTACTGTGAAATATTGTGAAAATATTTTAAAGAAATATTAAAAGGTTCTGTTATTTTAACACTAATAGGTTACAGTGTTGAAGGGTAATATTTAAATGCATTGGTAAAGCAATTTTAAAACATTTTTGCCATTTTTGGTATTTTTTTTACAATGACTAAACAATATAATGTACCGGGTGGCTCAACAACATCTAAACGGGCAATATTACATTTTTTAATTCAGAATAAAGTAAACTAACGAATGTGCATAACATTTTTGGTAGAACTTAAAAATCAAATCACATGCAGATTCTATTAAAAAAAAAGATTTTAGACTTGACTTTGTGGGTATTAATAAAATATTTTTAAATGACAGAGTACAAAGTTATCTGCTGCCTTTATTTAGCGTCCTGTAAAATGTCCGCATCTTGAAATTTTTTTATATTAAATTTGAGTATGATTTGAGTTTGGTATAAGTTCCTGCTTTAAAATGGATAAAGTGTCCTGCAGAATTTCTCGCTAAAATAACACCTATTATCTCTTAAAATAGTCATTAGTTTCATAAATGTGTCAAAAATACCATTATTTAAAGAAATTTCAAAAAACTTATTAATAACAGTTGTTTCTAATGACACTTTTTGTTTATGTACATACAAAGTTTAGAAGAAGATTTTTTACTTTTTTTTGGCAAAAAAAGGCGTCAAAAATCTATTTTATCTAAATAAAATATATACTTCCGAATAGAACTTTAATAAAAAAAAGCGTTCGTTAATTGGTTTTTTAAAAATATCAAAATTAGCACTGGAAAATGTTAACATAAAGAATGCAACTTTTACAAATAAACACCATTGTTATATTGTTTTAAGTAGTAAACATATCTAAAACTGTTGCCAGTAAAAATACAAGAGTCGCAGTTAGGTGGCAATATCTACTGTAAAAATCTAAAACCTACGCAATGTATTATGATACTGGATTATGCAGTTACTACCAGTTAACTGTTAATTTAAAATAATATTATAATGATGTTTATTTGCAAAAGTGAAGATGTTTCAACTTTTCATGTAAAACATTTTCATTGGTTATATTCATATTTCCAAAAAACCAAGTAATGACTGCAAAACTACTTTTAAAAATAATGTTTGAAAGTAAGTACTTTACTAACTAATAAGTTTCGTATCTACAGGTTTGATAAAGTAGATTTTTAAAGTTTTTTTAATTTGTGAAAAATTGGAGAAAATCAGTATTCTCAGAGTTCGCTTATACCTCATAAATACACATAAAATTGCAAGTAACGACTTTATACACAGAACTTTTTGAAATTTGGCATACGGCCATAATAGGTGAAAATCTACCGTTTAAAAATATATATAACAAAATTCTAAGTAATTTTTGTTAACATCTACCTATACCCATCTCCTACCGTTTTAAAGAAAATAATTGATCACCATGTTAAAAAAGGTTTAGAAATTTTTTTTGGGTTTAGACAATGCATGTACTTAAAAGATTTACATGCTATAATAGCGATATATTTTACACTCAAAAAATTTGCATTTTAACCGAAATTTAATAATGGTTTAAACTTTTTTTTTAATACAACATACTGTATTTGATCCCATTTTTGAATAGACCAACAATTTACCTACAAAATGTTCATACATGGTTCTATACCCATCTGGCACCGTTCTTTAAATACAAGTGAATTTTAATTTTTCCATGTATTTAATTACCATCCACAACAAACCATACCTGACAACAACTATTGTTGTCAGGACAATTTGAAATAGAAACATTCATGGCCTACTTAGGTAAATTGTAAATTAAGCGGGGTTTTTTTTTTGAATGGTATTTAAAAACATGAAAAAAAAAATTAGTTTGTATTTAAAAACGGGCATAAAAACATGTATGGACATTTTGTAGGTAAATTGTTGGTCTATTTGGATATGGGATAAAATACAGTATGTTCTATTAAAAAAAAAATGAGTTTAAACCATTTTAAATATCGGTAAAAATGCAAATTTTAGGAACCCTGTAAAATATATCGCTTATAGCATCTTGGACAGCCCCATCTACTCAAAAATTCTATAAGTTTGGTTAGGCACGAATATTAAACCTTTTTGCTTGATGTTTATAAAAAACATAAATTAATTTGTTTAAAAAACTGTAGATATATTTAGATTAACGAATTATTAAATTTGGTAGATCCAAAATGTAATAAATAAGTATTTAAAAATTACAATTTGCATTGGTTTCGTAAATCCTGACCGTGCATCTTAAAATATTTTTAATTATGGATATGAAATTTAAAAGTTCGTTTTTTATTTCCAGAACTTTTAAACCAACATGAACCATCCCTTTGAATCAACCATACTTTTAACAATAAAATCATTTTATTGAAATCCTGCATGATTTTTTATCGAATTTGAAACAAAAACTAAGGTAAATTTTATTTAAAAAAAAGAAATATTTTTTATATTACGCATACTTTTTTAAAACCGCTTTACAAAATTTTTTTAAATATTTTTTTATTGTTAGAAAAATTGTCACAAATTAACATTTTTAAATACCTTTAGATGAGTAGTTAAATGTGGGCCCACTGAGATGTTCGTTAGTACATTTAAATATATTTTTCATTTAAAACTTTATTAAAAATACAAATCTTTAAATTCAAAATTTATCATGTGGCTCCATTTTCTGCCGAAAAGAGTATTACTTTTTTTTATCATAGACGAGTCATCTACTCTACATTTCCATAAAATTAAATAACTTTGAGCGATACTTCGCTTTTATCCTTTGATGTTTATCAAATACCTTTGTGTATTAAAATAACAGCTCCTTTCAATGACATAAATGTTTAAAATAAACTTATTATCAGTATTTAAGATAGCTTTTCGAATGGCTAGACCCTCCTAACATGTAATAATAAAATAATTAATAAATCATTGAGTTGAGCAATACATTGTATTTTTTGTTGTTATCCTTGTACCTGCCTATATTACTACATATATTGGTAAATAAATGAATTTGCAAGGTGCAACACAGATTCCAACAATTAAATTTTTCAGGTCTTTGCGTCAGAAGCACAGTCAGAAGTATAAAGCTTTAATTATATCTTTAATGTAATGTAATATTATTTCATACCTTGCCAAAATATTTTATTTTTTTGTATTGGAATTTGGTATAATAAAAACAGTACGTAAAAAGTGACATTCCATTAGATTGGTTATTGTTTTTTTTTAACATAAACATAAAAGGGAGTAAAATAAAAATAAATTTAAGAAGCTGGATTTATACAATTTTGGTTTTTAAGGGTTATTTAAATTGCTGAAAATAATAATTTAATTATGAATATTAATATTTACTAATGTTTTTAAAACATTTAAAATTGAAAATGATAATTATTTATCATCATTCATTTATTATAAAAACCCTTATATGTGTTGGTAGCAGAGCTGAAAGGGATCCTTCAAAAAAGGAATCGATTAACGGATCCTTATCCTCCTAAAGGAATCGAATCAATAATACGAATCACGATTCCTTTTTTAAGGAAAAAAGGAATCGTGGAATGGATGGAAAATCCAGAGAATCGATTCCTATTTATCGAATCACGAATCCGGATCATCTTTAGTTTTTATACTTACAAACGGTTACTACGATACGAATGATACTACATAATCCAGATGATAAATAGAGCGGCAAAGATTTTAGCACGGAGCCTAAGTCGCGAAATATAATTTAAGCCCCATTTTGAAGTTAGGTTAGGTTAGGTTTAAAGTGAGTGGACTTTTTACGCCATCCACTGCGATCGCTCGGTCTATTGTGGCTCACACCTATTTATATTTCTCCCAGTAGGATTAGACTTCTAATGAATCCGATATCAAATTGGGAAAGTTCTTACATCTCCTTACACGAATAGAACATTGTGCTCTACCGTGGCACGAGCAAAATGTGTTCTCTGTCTCCTGGAAAGTATGACGAGCAGACGATTAGATCCGTCATGCCCTCCGAAACGGGTGAATCCGTTTCGAAAGGTGCCCCTGAAGTCACCGGCGCGCCGCAAAGAGGAAAGATTTGATTGTTTGTTTGAATTGAATAGGCTCCGAAACTACTGGATCGATTTAAAAAATTCTTTTACCATTAGAATCCTACATTATCCCCGATGAACATAGGCTATTGCTAGTAATAAAATAATTAACAAAATTACAACTTATTTTTTCAGGGTCTGCAACAAAATCTGCTTTGTTTAAAAGAAGCCAACTTGTCAATTGGTTAAGAATTTGTCAGTCCAAGGAAAGAATGGAGCAGTGTCGTTATTTGGCAGAAAAAGTGACCTCTACCATGGCCATGCGAGTTGAACGCTTGTCAGAAGAGTCTTCAAAAGTCTTATATAAATTCATCGAGAAATATGACACAAAATGGTCAACAGCATCAAGAAATAAAACTGCATTTGAAAATAAAAATCGAGATTGGTTAAATATTGAGTTGGAGTTTTCTTCGTCAATGAATGAAGCTCAACCAGCCGAAATGCAGGATACAACTTCATCGAGTAGAGGGAGGCCATTCACTGGATTTTTAGATTTGTTCACTCAAATCAAAAGAAGAAGAACTGAACCGTTGCGAGCAGATCGAAGCCCGAAAGAACTAACATTTGCTGCTCAAATGAAGTTTAGGTCCGAAGGTAAACTGGATGAAGCAGATGTGTTAAATAATGTTGCATTCTCAACACCAACCCGTGCATCAAAATATAAAAAATCTCTTCAAAAAGAATGTGAAATACCATTTGCAGCGGACGAAGCCTTATCGCTTTTTGTAGAGGCTAAATTGACAAAATTTCAATATAATCTAATAAGAAATTCGGCAAAAGCCATAAGTCAACCCTTTATCCTAATTATGAGTCCGTAACTGCCGCGAAAAAGATGCTACCCAGAAAACCTAAACATTTCTGAAGATGTAGCTGAAGTGCCTCTTCAAAGTTTGCTGGATCATACATCTTTAAGGTTATTTGAGTCCCTAAAAGAAGTTTTAAATTCTTTAAACCAAGAAAATTATAATAATTTACATTTAATTTGCAAATGGGGGTGTGACGGGAGTTCTGGGGTGAGTCAATACAAACAGCAGTTTGTAGAGTCCAATATTTCAGATGCTAATATCTTTTTAACATCAATGGTGCCAATCCAGCTCATTAACGGGGACCCGAAATCAAAAGATAAGTTTGTAATCTGGAAAATCCCAGACCTTCCTCCACACGATTCTGTAGACCTCTTAGAGTCCAGTTTAGGCACTAAACAACAGAGCTATCAGTGAGAGAAAAGCAATATTTTGACCAACAAATTTCAGATTTGCAACCAACAAAGCTTGATATTCAAGGAAACGATGTATTTTTAAAATACATTTTATATTTTACAATGATAGATGGCAAATTGTGTAATGCTGTAACTGAAAATACTTCAACTCAGAGATGCTATTTGTGTAATCTAACATCCAAAGATTTTAACAATATCGAGAAGATTTTAAAACAGAAATTACTGACGAATCTAGATATCAATTTGGTTTGTCACTTTACATGCTTGATTCGTTTTTTGAGTATTTGCTGCATCTATCTTATAAGATGGAATTTAAGCAATGGCAAGCGCGAGGCCAGGAAAACAAAGAAAAACTTGCAAATGCCAAAAACGAATCCAAGACTTATTTTTTAAAGAAATGGGACTATTGGTTGATAGACCAAAACCTGGTTTTGGAAGTACTAATGACGGCAACACTGCTCGCCGTTTTTTGAGAATGCTGCTAAATCTTCGGAAATTACAGGCATTGATCAAGATTTGATATTTAGATTCAGAGTAATTTTATTAACAATTTCTAGTGGTTTTCATATAAAAATTGATAGTTTTAAGGACTACTGTCATGAGACGGCCAGAAAATTTGTAGAATTGTATCCGTGGTACAATATGCCAACTTCCGTCAATAAAATCTTAATGCACAGTTCTGATATAATATCATATTTTATGGTTCCAATTGGGAAACTTGGCGAGGAAGCCCAGGAATCAAGAAACAAAGATATTAAAAGATTCAGAGAATTTCATGCACGGAAGTTTTCAAGAAAACAAAACATGGAGGATATTTTTTGTAATCTTTTAATATCTTCTGATCCTTTAATCTCCAATATGAAAAAATCATCTGCTAAAAAGCTTAAACAGTACCCTTCAAAAGTTTTGGCATTTTTTGATGAACCAACAGTTTCTGCTGATGAAAGTGATAGTGAAGATATTGATTGATTTTAATTATTAAGATAGGTTAGGCTTTATCATTATTACAAAGTTATTGTTAAGTGAGGTCTGTATATACTTTACATACTTAAATATATTACTCTTAACATGTATTTGAAATTGCTCTTATTTTTACACACAAAAGTTAGTTATAAAATTAAATAGAACAAAAACAAACAAATCACAACTTTATTTAATTTATAATAAGCAATTTTATTAACCTCAGGTATATCAAAAGTCTTGTCATTTTGGATTTTATTTCAAAAATTTTCAGTCAAAAAGCGTTTATTTCAGCGCAGATTGAAGTCGGATTGAGGCACTCAACAGTGACAAAGGCAAGTCAATTTGGAAAAAATGCAGGATTAACTATCTCAATCCTACAATTCTGTTAAAATGGTTTACCTCTCTCTCTCTGTTGAGTGCCTCAATCCAACTTCAATTCGAGCCGAAATAAACGCTCTTATTATGCATTTTAAACTCTTAACTGCTTAAATTGTTAAAATAATAACAGTCTAATAATAATAGTAACATTTTTCATAGAGTTTTATTTTTTTAAGGAAATAGGTACTTACACAGCGCTTATGTAATGCAATAAATGAACCCAAGGGGAGGGGGGCTTTAAAAAATGTTTAAATGAACGTGTTATCTTAGTTTTAACATTTTCTTACGATTAAACATGTTTGTGATTCATATCAGCACTACTACTATTTATGGCCGGCTTTTCCCCGATTTTCGCCTGTGTGCGGCGCCTGTTTCATGAGGAAGGGCCAATCCATCCCGAACAAACGGGTGCTTAGGAAGGAATCCCTGAATCCAAACAAAAGGCGGACAGAACCGCCTTTATAGGGAAAAGGGTTCCCTGGCTTTAAACAGAAAGCGGATAGGGCCGTTTTTATGGGGAAAGGCCGGAGATGCGGCCTCACAAGAAACATCTGGTTCCTGTAACAAGGACCTGGTAGCTACCCACGTCACTAGACCGGAAGAAGAGGGCATGACGAATCTAATCGTTTGCTCTTCATACTTTCCAGGAGACAGGGACACCAGAACACATCAGAACACATGTTGTGCTCGTGTCCGGTAGCGACACGAGTAAGAGGAGATGTAAGAACTCTCTCTCAATCTAATATCGGATTTATTAGAGATCTGATCCTATTGGGAGAAATATAAAAAGGTGTAAGCCACAATAGACCGAGCGGTCGCAGTGGAGGGCGTAAAAAGTCCACTCACTTTAAACCTACCTACCTACCTCTTAACCAAATTAGTTTTTAGTAAATATTCTTTAAATTTGAATAGCTATTTCTGAGATCAACCTGGAACTACTCTTAAATGACACATTATTTCGAACTGTATTCCAAAACTTACGATGCTAGAGCTTCATTAAGCTTTAAAATATGATTTTTGAGATAACCTCAAGCAACTTATAAATTTAACATCTTATTGTAATTTTAGAGGAAGTTTCACAAGTACTGTTTAATAATTTTTCTGCTTGCGCAGTTTAAAAATGTATTAAAATTTTAAACTCATTTTTGTAAGACACCCTGAATCAGATGTTAGGTATGTTTCCGAAAATTAATCTGCTGCTGATTAAGAATCCTGGGTAAAAATTTGAAAATTTAAAATGAAAGATTGAAAATAGCGGATTTTGGCATTTATAAACCTATTTGCCTCAGATTTAGGCTACAAGGGTTTTTGAAAATGGCGTGTTCAAAATGGCGGATTTTTGCAATTATAAACCAATTTGTCTCAAATTAGAAATATAAGGAATCAATAGACCTTTTCATCACAATTTTTTTTGTGCGCATGCGTCAGTATCAGCCATTTTTTTCGTACTGTTTTTTGTAAACAAGCATGTTAAAGGGCCTGTAAACACATAATTAAAATAAAAAAATACTAAAGAAAGTATAGTTATTGAAGAAAAGAAATACGAAAATAAAGAAAAAAGTGCCTTAATTAGCAAATAGGTTTTTTAATCGATTATTATAATGTTATCAGTACGAAAAAGAACGAAGAAGCGGTGTTGCTATGAAGTATGTAAGAGTGATACACGCTATAAATCATTTAAATACAATACAATTTAATCAATATAACAATTGTATATATGTGGTAGGCCTAATTAGAATAAAATTATAGATACTTTTTGTATAGTAAAGAAGTAATGATGCCTAACCTCTCAATCAGCTCACTTCTTTTTCCTTTTTAAAGACGTTCATGACATTTAAGCGACCTTTTTAATTGCGTACAATTATGGGCTTCAACTGAATTATAAATCAGTGAAGCACCATCAGCCATTGTCGATCAAAACAGTACGAAACTTTTGAATTGCCGCTATTTCAACATGGCGACTGCGCTTGCGCTTGTCACATGATGAAAAGGCCTATTCTTTAGGGAATTGGATCCTTCCAAATCATTTTATAATTATATAAGAACTCCAAATCACGGAACCTATTTTTAAAAAGTAATCAATTCTAGCATTCGGATCCTTAAAAAATAATCGATTTCTGGATTCGATTCCTACTCAGCTCTAGTTGGTGGCAAGCCGGTTACTGTTTTTAAGATTTAAAGTCAAGCTAAAAATGCGATTAACATTAAACAATAGTTAAAGGTAAAGGAAAATTTAAATTCATGAAAAAAGCTGACCGCGTTGCAGTCATTGCAGTGAAATATACTATCGTGAGCAAAATTATGAATGGGGCAGGTAAGAGAAGACTAATAATAGCATGAAAATTTACTTACATAAATCGTTGTTTTTACAGTTATTATTACCAGATTTATCCGCGTACACTTTTAGACCATTTTAACAAAAGGATAGTGGTTTTTATTCTTCCGGTTTTGTGTTTAAAATTGTCGCATGTTTCGTTGATATTTAATAGGTTTATCTTATGCAACTAATAACTATTATTTTTTGTGCAGGTTTGACAAAAAAATAGGTAACAAGTTACATGCATTCTTTTTTTATTCAAGAATAATATAAGATTACCTTTTTATTGTTAATTATGAAAGCTGTTTTTAATTTATATTTCGACATGATTATAAAACTATTATTTTTTACTTAATATAATATTAGGTAAATAAAAAATTTAAAATCTTTAAAAATTGCATGCCTTCTTTAGTATTCTGCACTTAATTTGTAATAAGGATAAAAATATGCAAAAAATTAATTTTATAAGTAGAAAGAAGAAATATAAAACTAAAGTTTATGATCTTCTAACATTCAGACACACGCCAGACCAATTAAGCTACCACAATCTACTAGGTCCTGCCGCCGAGTCGTGAGACAAGAGTGAAAAGTATGAAAATAAAACTAATATACAAATTGAAGTTTACGTTTAAAAATGCGTAACCATTTAGCGAGACCTGTTCCTTATGATTACCGCAAAAGGTGGATACCAAACTGCTGCGCGTGGCAAGGTAAACCCTGCCATGGTTAAACCAGGTACATAGATACAAATCATAAGGGTTTAATTAAAATTTAAAATAGTATGTTTTAAAGTATTAAGGATCAGATTAAAAGGTTAATTTACTATTGCAATTTTTGGGGTTATAAAAAAAAACCCAAAAACTGCGATGCGCTAAGTGGTGCATATTCTACAAACATTTTATGACATTATGAGTCAGAAAATGGGACAAAAGAAACAAAAACTTTAAAAAGTACTTTTGACATTTGCCCTTAAGAGAGTTGCGTCAAATGAACATCACCGACATAAAGGATCTAGGATCAGCGTTTTTAGTAAACATACCAAACACAAAAACTAAAATATTCAGAAAATTTACTGTCACTGATAAATACTACGAGGTATGCAAAAAATATATTAATATTCGACCAAAAAATCCTTCCTGTCCAACTCCATTTTTTCTAAATTATAAACAAGGTAAATGTACGATCCAATCTATTGGAATTAACAAATTTGGATCGATGGGAAAAAAGTTGTTATTTATTTAAATCTACCAAATCCAGAACTATATACCGGCCATACGTTAAGAAGGTCGTCCGCCACTCTTCTGGTCAACGGTGGTGGCGATATCACAGCTTTAAAAAGACATGGATGGGTGGAAATCAACCTCAGTACCATAGGGCTACATAGACCAATCGCTACAAAACAAAATAGGCACTGCAAATAAAATTTTTAAAACAGTTAACGTAAATGCAAGTACGTCATCGACTGTGAATATGCATAAAAATACAAATAACGAAAACGTTAATTTAGACATTAATACCACTTTAACTTTAAATTTCACAAATTGTTCCAATATCACCATAAATATTTTCAAAGAAAACGTTAGTGATTAATAATTTTGTGTAATTTACTGTGTTCTAATAAATAACTTTGAATAAAATACAATTTTATTATGCAAAGTTTGGCGGGTAAATAAAAAATCACCGATAAAGAAAATTTTAAAAATATTCATATTTTAGTATCTCTATCAAGAGGTTGGTAATTAAGGTAAAATTGTAAAACAAATTAAAAAGTACTTTGGCAGGTAGATTTCTTCCTTTCTCTTATGTACTTTTAATAGGAAGTTCCGAAAAATTTAATTAAAATGCAGCTATGATAAATCATTGAAAAGGTAATTTAAATAGCTATGTAACTGTAACTGTATAAAAGATAAGTCGTAAAAAAAGTATAGTATTCTACTCGCATGTAATAGCTATAGTTACTTGCTCATTGAATAATATAATATTAAATGACAGGACTTGGTAATAATTTTAACATAAGCTGTATGAATAAAACGTCATATCCAAACTTCAGTGGTTAATATGGTTGGTTATAATTGGTTTAACGATTAATATTTGCACGTTTCGGTACTTACGATTAGACATCTTTAACGCAACTGGGAAAAATGGGTTTTACATTAAAAAATTCGGCATTTATGGTAGCTGCTCTAGGATTTTCAATTTTTTTTTCCAAAAAGTGAGACATACCAGATGCTATCAGCTTTAAAAACACTTTGTTAAAAAAAAAACAATTTGAAATTTTCAAAATAAAAAGAGTTTTTTTTGGAAGCCTCTCATGGAAAAAACGGACTTTCAAAAGCAAATCCTTTATTTGTGTACTCTATATCAATTTTTTTTAATTAGAGGCATTTAAATTAATTGCATAAAAAAATTGTTTTTTATATGTTGTCTATCGTGGTTCTTGTCTATCACTGCAGTCAAGAAAAATTGGAATAAAGGCTTATAGTAATTTAGTAATAATTGTCAAACTTAGAAATGGCTAGATTTGTTTGTTAAGTATCTATTTATTTTAATATGGTCAATATTAGGTATTTCTGATAAATTAAAAAAAAAAAATAAAGGCCACATTTTTTTAAGAAAAAAAAAACGTCTCTTGTCAGCGGTTCTAGACACTACCTTTATAAAGCTAAATTTTTGCAGAAGTTTAGGTCGAATCTGTTACCAAACACTCCATCGGGAAATTTATCTTTGATGGTAACCATAACATAAATTCAAACCTTAGACCCTGTTAAAGGCAAAAGACAAATTATTGAAAAACTAAAATTTCCGAAGAACCACGAATAGAATAGCTATATGACGGAGAAATTTAAAAGCATATATTTTTATTTTCCGTATAACAACATTTGAGTTGAAATTTTGGTCAATAAAAATTTTTTAGATGTAGGACTAATATTTTAAAAATAATGATAAGCAGCGCTCGCTATTGTAAAATAAATGCATCATAGTGTCAGTGTAAATTATTAAAGTATTTAAATTTAAATATCGTTTTTACAACCGTAACTAATAACCAAATTAACACGTGAGATAATTTGCATAATAAAAAATAAATTAATGCATTATTTATTATTAATGTAAGAAAAGTGAAAGCAGATGGAGGTTCTTTTTAGCGGGCAGCATCGAATCAGTCAGTGATGCTTTCGCAGTGTTCGCGATCGACTACTGGTGGAAATGTCATACGAATTCAAGGTGGATTTCTTTCGCGTATTGTGGATATTGTGTATAGTAAATAAAACTTTTTAAAGGATAATTTTTTATTAAGGTAAAAAGAACATTAAATTTTCATGTTACAATTTTTTAATCAAAATATCTTCAAAAAAGAGGTTGCATCTGTAAAAATATTTTAAATTATGATTTTTATCAAAAAAATACCATTTTTATAACTAGAAAATTAATTTTTAAAATATTACTTTATAAGTCAAATGCACAGGGAGCATAAAATATAAAAACTCACAGTGTCATTTAATAAAGACTGAAGGAAGCAAAATTAATTGTACCTTTGCTTATACCTACTTAAAATATGTGAAATAGCCATCTTGTGTATTTTTTTCTGTAGAAACTAAAATAATACTTATAAGAATTATTTTAAATAAAAAAAATAGAAATGACTCTTAATGGGACACCTTTTTGGTTCGTGGTTAAAAGCAGTTTATTTTCTTCGATATGTTTTAATATTTTGGATTTCGTATTTACTTTTAGTACGAAATGAATATAGATCACATGAAATACTGCAATTTAAATTAGAAATTAAAAAAAGTAAGAACAAATACCTGAAATGTCAAACAAAAAAGTCAATATTTTGTCAACGTCTAGCGTTTATTATTACTTATATAGACTATAATATGTCTATAACTTTGTACAGAACTTTTTTACAGCATAAAAAACAATGTTCAGAGGTTTTTTGACTGCCATAATAAAAACACAGGACCACAAAAAAAAGTGGTGTGTGCTGGGTGTCGAACTAGGATTTTCTGGCGTTTTTTTTCCGCTGAACACGAATCTAAAGTCAAAATCGGGGGTCAAACAGCAAAAAATCAAGATAACCCCAAAAACCCGGCACGGTACGTTTACCGGCAGAAACCTGCTACCACGGAATGTTTGGACGACTATATAAACTATAAGAGGTATAAAAAAATTCATAGACCAAAAAAGAAAGCTTTTTAAATTGTCTATAAAGAAGTAATATAAACATTTTTAATGAGATAAATAATAAATAAGATATAAACGAAAATGTAATTTTGACAAAACATTTGAGTCGAAAATGGGAAATGATTTTTGGGTATTTTTAATAATAAATCATTTTTTTGTTTATTTGAATCCCAAATCACTTAAAATTTGCAAAAAAAAAACAAAAATAAAAAAAAACATTTTTAAAATTTTTCCAGAGATATACCTTTAAAAACCAAGAAAATTCGATTTTTTGATTTTAACTCAAAAAATATTGCATTTAGACAATAAGGTTATATAACTTAAACTAAAGGTCTTTTAAAATGTTTATGTCCTATAAAGTTTCGTGTATATTTTATAGTTTTTAAGATATTGACGTTTTAAATTTAAAAAAAAATCGTTAATATCTCAAATTACGCATTTTCTCGAATATTTGCTGCTTGACCCTCAATTTTCCTTTCAGATTCGTGTTCAGCGGGAAAAAAACTCCAAAAAATCCTAGTTTGACACCCAGCACACACCACTTATTTGTTTGTGGGTCTGTGAAACCGTGGAAAAATCAATTTTTTGGCCAATTTTGTTTAACTTTTTTCTTTTCTTTTTTTGATTAGAAAATTAGTACAAAAATAAGAAGAACGCCTCACTTCGATTTATCTGTAATTTTTCACATGACATGTTTATAGCAAAAGAAATATTACTCAGAGGTTTTCTTTAGCGGCAATAGTAAATATTTAAAAAATATATATTTTTTTCTTTTCTTTCTTTTGTTTTAACCAGAAATGCCCAAAAGTAAACAAAACTAACCCACCTATCACTTAAATTAATAAAATTGTTATAATTATTAAAAAACGCCGTCGATTTAAATATACTTTAATAAAATGTAAAAAATACCATACACAATGCACTAACCAATTTTAAATATTTATTTAATAAATTTTTAAAAAATATTTAATACGATGTGAGAATTGTTATATCATATTAAGAACATTTGGTCTCAATATTAATATCAATGCTTAAATAAATTTGTTAAATTAAATAAAAGAAACTATGAAAATATATTTGAATAAATGAATCGGTGGGATAGTTTTGGTAATTCTGGCGGGTTAGTTTTGATTAGTTCTGGTCAGTTTTAATTTTTTAAAAAATGTTTTTTTTTCATGTTTTATTAAATGTTTACTATTGCCGCCAAAAAAACCTCTAAACAATGTTTCTTATGCTAAAAACAAGTCCTGTGCAAAGTTACAGACAAAATGGAGAGGGGGCGTTTTCGGAAGTTTAGCCCTTATGGCTACGTTAATAAGAATAAAACATATGATTAAATTAGTTTTGTAGTTATTAAAGATAAATGCGGAATCCTTCTCATTAAACAATATTGAAAACAGTAAGACGCTTTCAAAACAATAAGTACCATGGGGAAAATATTAATTTTATGCTGTATCCTATTTGTTTCAATTCAAATAATATATATAATAACAAATTATCCTTTTAGGATATAGCCATATAATTTTTTTTACATGCCAATTCTTGAGGGTGGACCCTGTCGCTCGGCTGAAAAAAAAATAGGATATTTTTCAAAAACACGAAATTTTATTGTTGGTAAATCAAAACTAACTAAAATATACACAAAAGAAAAAGCTTGATAAAAAATTGGAACTTAAATTCCAAAAAAAAAACAACAATTCATGATACTACTTTATTTCTGGGATTAACTTGCTTAATAACCATATTTTATGCAGTCTATGAGCAGACGTATGTAAGTTTTTTACCATGTTGAAAATGTATATTGTTTTCTGAAAATATAAGAATATTTTTTTAACAAAATGTTATTTACTTTTATTATATTCTTAAGAGTTAATATGACCTTTTAATAATATTTAAAAAGCATTAAAAATTTTAAAGTTATTTTCTAAATGTAATTAAATAAATTTAGAATTCTTTATTAGTAAAGTCCACTATTTTAATTAAAATTATATATAATTAAGCACCTAACTAGCAAATATTGACAACACGTTTCTATTTACCAAGTTAATAGTTATATATCTTAAAGAAAAAAAATCAGAAAAAATAGTGTTAAAGTGAAATTTCCAGATTTACATAATTTTCTTAGTTAAGTTAATAAACATTTAATTCGTTGTTTAAAGTAAATGTATACTCAATGTTATTGAGTTTGTTTAATTTATAATTTTATATAATTCCACACAATTAGGTACTTTATGTCTATAAAATTTTATAATAACATAATTGAATTTTCTAAAAAACTAAAAGTTTTAAATCCACTATTTAAAGGCATTTTGGTAATAGTGTATTTTCATATTATTCTGGAAAAGCCAAATATATTTTCTCTTAAAAAGATCATTGTAAAAACTACCAGTGTTTTTGTTATTCCTCATGTATACAGATTTTACAGCTCTCGCAAAATTTACAGAAAATTTTTAAAGTTTTCTCTTAATTCATTTATAGAAATTTTTAATTTCCCCTTTAAGCTAAAACTGCCGGTATATCAACCCCATTGTTTGTCGAAATATCAATATTAATAATCAAATCTAACAAAGCTTTATATTTAATTCTAGATTTAACACAGCTCCTTAGAAAATAAAAAAAACTAAATTTTCTTTTATTACATTATATTTTGCATTTTTATTCACCCATAAATTGTCTTTAAAATCTAACTTTGTTTTGGCATAAAATAATTTGGCGTAGTAAAATGGCCATATAAAATGCGAATGAGACTTGCTACGCATTGGTTCCGCATCCGCAACAACCTGCATACAATATGAAATTAATTGCGAATAACTAAGTAGGTTCGTGATAATTAAAAAATAATAATAATAAAAATGTGTTAATTAGCCTAGTATTAAACTATAATTATATACACATATTTATTTCCGTTTCTCCATTTACTGAGTAGTAAAAAAATTTAGCAAGGTTATAGATAGTAAAAAATTAGGCAACCCTTTCCCTTTAAAAATTTACCGTTTTCGATAGTATAAAACCACCTTTACCAGGTTTCCAAAACTTTATTGATAATACAAAATGCACTCTTTAGCAAAATTAAAATAGATAAAATTTGACCAAAATCATAAATAAATATGAATACATGGGTAAACTTCTTGCTTTCTCCATTCTATTTTTTGTTTTATAAAATGACTGGATTTATAAAACAAGCTCAAGTTTATCACTTGAAAACGGTTGGAGATACATCACTAACCGGACCGTTGTGTATTAATTAACAAATAAAGACAATGGAAGTCCAAGATTTTAGTGTTATTAAAACCATAACATTGGCTAACAATTTTAAAGAAAAGCTCAAGTTTAATTTTTATCAGAAACCAGATAACTTATAATTTTTATTTTTTTTAATTATGATTTTTAAGATCAATAACTTTAAAAAAAATTGACTAAGAAATTAATAAATCATTTATTATCAACTTTCCTCCCCTTTTCCCTTAAAGCGGGATAAGTTAACATTTTGGACCAAGCTAGAAACAAATATTTTTACCATAGTAATCTAAGGAAACGGTTATATAAAAAAATGTAGTAAGGACATTTATCTAGAAAAAAAAACTTTTTAAAAAGCATAATTTTAAAAAAATGCTTTCATTGGATCCAGCTTTTAGCAAATCTAGTTGTTAATGATTTTATTTTGTATTTTCGAATATTTTAAAACATAAAAATAATTTAGCAATTGGGTAAAAGTATTTTAGTGAAAAAGCTTCTAAAACTGCTATTTTTCTATAATATATACGACTCTGTATATGGAAGATAGCAACAATAATATAATAATAATCTAAAACAGTATAATAATAATCTGAAACAACCTGAAACTCTGTCAAAAAAGTCAATAGCATAAATCTTGTATTATGCCATTTTTATAACCATTGTAGATAGCCCAGGAAACAAACCATTTTGCCTAGCAATTTTTTTACAATGCATAGAATGACTTAAAATTTTGACAGTGGGTAGGGAATAGTCCAAGGATCAAAATCTATATCATGCCGAAGGGCGCCATTACCTTGGGGGTGATTGCCAAACCATCTCAGTGGGGGTTTTTTTTATATTTTGACCACAGGAATCGATAGAAAAATAATTTTTTAGCAAAAAATGTTCTATGCATTTTTTATAAAATGCATACTTTTCGAGTTATTCTCGACCGAAAGTCGGAGTTTTCCTGGATAAAATCAATGTTTTTAATCGTTTCTTTTTTCCAAATAACTCGATAAGTTTTCATGTTATAAAAAAAAACTGTAATGAACAAAATTATATTAAAAAAATGACGAATAAAATGGTTTTTTTGTAATTGTTGTAGGACCAATACAAATCAAGTTGTGGTTTGTTAAAGGTTAGCTGTTATGCATCAAACACAAAATTTCAGAGTTTTAAAGGCAAATAACGCAAAATCTACGAATTTTTCGAGGAAAATTAATAATACCTTTTCTGAAGCATTTGCAAAGACCTTTCTTTAAAAAAAAGGTACGTATCATGAAAGTCGTTCATGATTAAAATGATTAAAATTATGTTAAAATAAGGTTAGACCAAAATTTTTTAAGTGCAAAAATTTTCGAAAACAACCCGCTAATTACTTTCTCTTTACTTTCTCTTTATCTATGTATCATTAATATATTCTAAAATTTTAATCGATTTAATTTTCTAATTTTGAAAAAAAAATGGAGCTGCTAGTGAAAATCAAATTTCAGAATTTTAATAAAAAATTACCGTTTCTTGAAAATAACTCAAAAACTAGGAAAGATACGTAAAAATTACTAGAATATTAAATTGTAGCTTTTTGAATTACAAATATTTTGCCTTTTTTAATTTACTGTATGACGAAAATTAAGTGAGATATAAACGTTTAAAACGCGTGTGTATAGACGAGCACTACTTTGTTTCAGCCCTTTAAACTCACCCCTTTAAAAAAAGAAAGGGTTTTAAACAATTTTAGTATATAGGATCTTATAGCTCTTGAAAAATTCAACAAAATGGTTTTTTAAAGAACTTGTTCTCACAAAAACTGAAGGAGTTATGCCTAAAAAAAGAATTTTTTGGAGCAGTCTAAAAGCGATTCAATGCATTTTTTTGAAATACCCGCGGTTTTGTTCTAGGTTTTTGCAATAAAGGGTAGTTTTCACCCCTAAAAAATAAAGGGTGCCCATAGGCATAATATAGATTTTATTGAGGAGGGTAAGTTAAGCTTAATCTCAAATTTTCATGCAAATCTATGCATTCTAAAAAAATTTCCAGGTTTTGCACTTTTTCAGCTTCGTTTTCTGGACTAAGAACCAAGTAAACAAGCTTAATACAATATTCAGGAGTTTATAAATGTACTTAACATTAACGTTTTTTATTAGTATAATATTTAATATTGATATTTAAAAACAAAAGCGCCCAGTTAATAAAAAATAATTATGATCTTTTAATGAATTAAAATATTCCTTTAACATTTTTGAAAAATCATTTTTTTTTAAATTACTATTCGTGTTTATTAGAAAGAATTAAAGTGAAAATTAAAACTTCAAGTTAGTTCTAGTAAGACAAGTTGTGCCTTTTCACAACATTATTATAAGTTTGGAAGCATCTTGAATATAAATTTATTTACCAGAAAATATATATATATATATATATATATATATATATATATATATATATATATATATATATATATATATATATATATATATATATATATATATATATATATATATATATATATATATATATATATATAAAACTAGAAGTTGGGCCTTAAAATAATATTTTTTTTCCAAAATTCGACACATTTTACATTTTTATTTATTTTAAATAATAAAAATATTTTTTGCCTTACAATATAGACTATTAACACTTATCTGACTTACACTTATAGTTGTCAGTTAAGAGTCCTTCTGACAATGAATATGGCTAAAAATTTTGTATCTTCAGCTTACAGAACTTAAGCACGTTTAGTGGAGTCTGCATATCTATTTCATAATATAGTTTCTAAAAGATATTATATTAAAACTTGAATTTAGGACAATTAATACAAAACCTTAGATATCACACATTATTTGCAATATTGCAAAAATACCTTTAAAATTATTTCCCTGCACTCAAAAAGGGTTAGACTTCAAAAATATTTATTTTAGTGAAACATGTTACTGCAAAATTGTTTGATAATACTGTGTACCTGTGCGTCGTGGAGCAATGAACAGTTTATGCAAAATCCCAGATTTAGACAATTTCCTATGAGAGCAGCCCAAAAACTGAAAGAAGGACTAAGAGAGAAAATCAACCAATACAGGGAAAGGCACACTCAAATGATTTGTTATGGTAAGCAGTTTTTATATTAGTAAGAATTATGATGCTATTAGTGGATGATTTGATGTTTCTTTCTACATGTAATATAGTCGTCCCGTGCTCTTTTTGGATCAAACTTAAAGTAGAAACTCAAAATTTGAAAATTTTCGCTCGCTTAGGAAATACCAGAAAAAATTAAAATTGTCAATTACTACACATCGTAAATACTTTAAAATCCATTCTCATGTTAAGAGTGCACTGAAAACAACGGAGGGGCTTTTGCACATTTATGATGATTTCCGTTATTTTTACCCATTAATCTGAATCTTTTATTTTGTTTCAAAGATTCTATAGTTTTTTATTTATTTTCCTGTGTCAACTATTTTTTTTTAATTTGTATGTTAAAATATATTGGGTAATGTCTTTCCAGCTATAATGCCAATAGAGTGTTGTTTCTAGAATATTAGCTTTTGTTTTATAGCCTACTGTGGTTTAAAGTAATACACTTTAAATAAATCACATAGAAAACCAATATTATCTATGGTATGTTATATTTCTGTAAAGGGGATTTAATATACTATCCTTTTAGATTAAAATATACAGGATGTTTCATTAAAAAATAAAGTTAGGTCCGATCAAGTTTTTACCTTACCCTGTTATTCTAAAAAAGCCCGATTATTTAAAAATCATTATAAGGAAACTCTTATACAAAATATTTTTCTGTATCTCTTAAATTTTTTAATTTATATTTAAATGACTTAGGGGTAAGATTCTTAATTGCTTTGGGCAAGACATTAAACATTTTTAAACAAATATGGTTTCTACCATCTCTAGGTCTAACAACTCTGCTGTAGCTAAAGGCAAAAATAAATCTTTTCTTTAGTTGTAACTCTGGTAGTCACAGGTATGAATATACTTTGCAGTATTATTCCTCACATGCATAACACAGGCCAGTAGGTATATAAATTGATGGCAACGTTAGAATGCCAAGAGAGATAAGCCTCTTCTTACAACAATCCCTAAAATGTAAACCCGCATTAAAATAAAGCAGCGTCTCTGTACTGCGAAAACTTTAACCAAATGAGGCAAATGTCCCCAACACAAGACCGCATACGAAAGGTGTGAGTGAAAGTGATCATAGTGAGCCTTCATCAAGACTTTCTCAGTGACAATGTTCTTAAGGTTACGAATAATAAAAGTGCTTTTACTTAACATGCTTGCAAGATGTTTTCTATGGCTATCCCTTGTCAATCTCGAGTCCAGATATATACTTGGGAAATTGACAAAGCCCGGTCTCCAGGAGAAAAACCCAGTTTTAAAGTTTTTGTTTTATTTATACTCAGACCATTTGAAAGAAACCATTTCTGATCTTACATTGCGCATTCACACTTTGCTGGTTTAGTTAAACTAAATCATTTGATTAAGCAAGTGATTCAATGTAATTAGCATCCAAAATAAAATTTGCAATCTAATCTAAGGTACAAGCACTAACATCGTTTATATATAAAAGAAATAGAAAGGGGCCAAGAAGAGAGCCCTGCGGTACTCCATAATTGACAGAGACTGCACTGGATGTTGGGCCATTATAGCTTACGTGTTAAAGATGGTCTGAAAAATATGATTTAATAAGTTTGATACTGTTACAACAAAATTTATGTTTGGAGAGGTTTTGAATCAGCAACTTATGAGACATGCAATCAAAAGCCTTTGTAAAATCAAAAAAGGAGGCAAGAACGTACATCCTATCATCAAACACTTCTCAGCCTATTATAATGATACGCAAACTGACATTGGTAAAACAGATTGCCACTCTCAAGGTAGTTGCACACTTGGTTTCCAAGAGCTAAAATCTTACAAATAAGGGTACCACAGAAATGCGTCTATGATTGGCAAGATTATCACTATCACCACTCTTAAAAACCGCAACCACACGAGCCAGCTTCAGACAGTCTGGAAAGACACCCGATTTTATAAATTTATTAATAATCTTTGTCAGTGAATAGATGTCTTAAGAATTTTTACATTTATCCCAAATCAGTCCCTACTGGGGGTGTTCTGAAAGTAAATATTATGTCCCTTAAATCAATGTAGCTTATCGCTTTGAACTAAAACATTTGACCCTGATAATCCCAATCAATGGTGAGATGAGAGAGAAAATTTAGATAACCCATAGGGTCGGTGGTAGTTTTAGAAATTTTATGTCTTACGTTCTCAGGAATATGTCAAAAATATATTTTTTATAGTTGTTTATCAAAATTTGACATAAAATGGCGTAATTCAATTTTGCCGGTTTTACCGGACAACGTTGGACATTTATTGGTAAAATAGCGATTTCGGCGAACTTGACATTTGTGGCTACTCCATTACGGAAATGTCAGCCATTTCATGCTTTACAAGGTAGTTTAACTCAATTTCCAATATTTATGAATTACGAGTTGGCAACTGTGTACTCCTAATATAATTATCTCTATTAAGGCATAGTTACAAAAGTTATGATTTAAAATTAAAAAATATATTATGCAAAAAAAAAACATTTTATTAAAAAAAAGTGTCATTTGTAAAGTCTTCTATATTTTAAAGCATTTATGTTAAAAAAAGGCAAAAAAATCCAACATAAGAGGTAAAAAAAAAAATTCTAAAACCACTATTTTTCCTATTTTATACCTATATGTAATGCATATATTACAATGAAAGACCGAATTTGGTGAATGTCAAAATTCACCAGAGAATGTCAAATAAAAAAAAACTGAACAAGCACCAACCAAAACTATCCACTTTGCTGCATTGTGGTTAGCAAGAACAGAACGCATCCAAGTTGTTAGCTTTGGTTAGTAATCGTTCAGTTTTTTTTAATATTTGACATTCACCGGCAAATGTTGATATCCACCAAACTCGATCTTTTACGGTAACATATATATAGTAGAATAACGGATAAGTAAAAATAAAAATTAAAACCCGTTATTCAAAATAAATATTTTATATTTAAATTTTTTATTATCCCGGATATATTTAAATTAAAAAATATATATATATATATATATATATATATATATATATATATATATATATATATATATATATATATATATATATATATATATATATATATATATATATATATATATATATATATATATATATATATATATATATATATATATATATAAAAAATTTTAAGTAAAAATAAAAATTAAAACCCGTTATTCAAAAATTTATATTTACGTTTATTGTTATCCCGGAAAGTATTTAAATACGGCGGCAAAATGAACAACCCATTTTAAATTGCTTATAAAATTTATTAACTTTAAAAACAAAACAAAGGAACATGTATTCTTAAACAAGAAAGAGGGGAAATTTATTATGCTTTGAATATGGTGGCCGCAAATGACCGCCACCTCTTCAATACATTCTTCTAACTGGTTCATAAATTTTCTCATTACATTTTGAAGAACTTGCCTAGAAATAGCGTGGAACTCAAGTCTATTAATCTTATCCTGATGATTTATTTCTTGAACAGTTGCGATCTTGTATGGGTGAAAATTCATTTTTTTTAACATTCTTCGTGTACTTCGCTCAGATAAATTTAAAACAGTAGCATGTTTAACAACAGTTTTTGGGACTAGCGATAATTGCATTTCTAACTCTGTCTTCGTTCATGCATTGCAGGCAGATCTTGGCCGCCCACTTGACTTCTTGTCTAAAACGGATCCCCCTGTTCCATTTAGAACAAACGTAATGGTCTTCCGCTGCGGACACTGTCGGTCATTAAATTGACGTCGAAAACACCTTTTGAACGGCTATAATGGAATTATATTCAATAAATTTTTCAACACAAAAAATGCGATGTTCTGTTAACCAACGCGGCACCAACCACAACTAACCACAACTAACCACAACTGTCAACAATTTTAATAAACTCTCCAAAGCCTACTTTTCCAAATAAAAATATCGCCATAGTGAATACTCGATACATTTTTTTTATATTAAAGAAACAAAATAGGTAATACATTTTGCCGGACCCCGTATAATCAATTTCATTGCACATACCTACCTAAATTTGCCGCTACTCGTACGTACAACTTTGCAAATGTATTTAAATTATTAGTTCTTATGTGCAATATCTGCTTAGATAATACATTTTCTACATACACCAAACGAACAAGGTATCCCATTTTCGACACTTTTGTAGAGTGTCCCCGTAATTGTTTGTGCTATGAAAAAAGTAATATATGCATTATCTGCTTTTTTGGGTCAAACATAAAATGGTAACATCCAAATTTTAGTAATTTTGCTTGCTTAAGAGATACGGGGGAAAATAAAAAAAACTCGAAAGGAACCTACATTTTCTTAGTAAAAGAGATACAGAAAAATGTTTTATACAAAAGTTTCTTTATAATAATTGTTAAATAATAATATACGGTTTTCAGAATAAGTTATCCTCACCTTATATTTTTTTGCAACCCCCTGTAGGTATGTTTCAATTAAAAAAGATAGGATATTAAATTGTCTTTTCAAAAATATAACACACGAAGGATGATATTGTTTTTTATGCGATTTATTAAAACTTTTTATTACTTTAAATCACTGTAGGCTATAAAACAAAAGCTAATATCCTAGAAACGAAACTATGTTGACATTGTAGCTGGAATGACATTGCACAATATATTTTAACATTTAAATTGTAAAAGAAATAGTTGGCACAAGAAAGTGTATTAAACAGCTCATAAAATTTGAAACAATATAAAAGACTTAGATTAAGGACAAAATAACGAGAATCATCGTAAATGTTCAAAAGCCCCTCCATTGTTTTCAACTTTTGTATAAAACATTTTTCTGTATCTCTTTTAACTAAGAAACTATAGGATCATTCTGAAATTAACAATGTATTGATTTCCTTCGTATCTCTTAAGCAAGAGAAAATTTTTAAATTTTAATTTTCTAATTTTAAGTTTAACCCAAAAAGAACACATGACGCCTATGTTATTTTTTTGGTAGCACTAACAATTACGGAAATACCCTAATATTATTAAAGTAGTATTAAAAATGGGACATCCTGTACATCCTAAAATAACCTTATTTTTCATAAATTCTTAGTAAAACAACTTTTTTCCTAACCGAAGATGCAACTAAAAAAATGCTAAAAGACATCTTTTATAGGGATTACAAATAAGATTAACAAATTTACAAATATTATTGGCGTGCTTTTATTTTTTTTAAGTAATATCGCACGCCCCTAGAGAATCGATTACATTTTTATTTACACTAAAACATCTCTCCGATAAACACTTACATTTAAAGTTTAACGAAATGAAGACATTTTTATTTTTTAATAATTAAAAAAAAAAAAAAAGAAATTAAACACCCCGTATTTTGAAAAGAAAACATTTTTCGGCATATATTAATATGAACTGTTTTTTCATAAAAATACCTAAGGAATCAACCTTTTAAATTAATTTAATCTCTTAGAAAACACGCTGTATAATAATTGGGAACGTAAGATAAATGATAATATTAATACCGTTATTAAACACACAAGTAAATTGGGAGCATAAGGAAATATAGAAAGACTAAACTTTTTCCATTTACAGTACGTTGCACATAAACATACATGTTCATTTTGTAACCCAAATTTTTATTTGCAGATGACCCGAGCGGTATATTGCAGCAATGCAATAGATTTGTGCAATTTAATTCGGTGATATAACCCGGCATCAACTTTAATGATGTTATGGATGAATATAAATTGAAATTTGTTGGCAATAATCCCACTTATGAAATACCTGCCAGTCAGAGTTTTTTGATTGATAGCGATATCAAGGTTTAAATTTTGCCAATTTTACTAATCGACGTAGTATTACTTTTATATGTTTATGTTTATTAGTATTTGCAATAGTTTTTTGTTAATTATTTTAAAAAGTTTCCTTATTACACATAGTTTACTCATTTTGTTTTAAATTTTTACCCCTTAAAAGTACAGCCTACTTGCTTACTTACACCTGTTGAAATTTAAACCTTTAAACAATGTGGTTATCTTATTCCAATAAATATATATATATATATATATATATATATATATATATATATATATATATATATATATATATATATATATATATATATATATTATATTATATATATATAAGGGTGTCAAAAGTCTGGAATATTGCAAATATTTTTTCAAGCCGCTCTTAATTTTTCGACGAAAATTTAGCTGGCAACACATTTTAAAAAGGCGTCAGATAAATGTAATTTCACTTTCCAAAGTATACAGGGAAAGCCAAAAAGTAGTATCAACTTAGGTTTTTTAAATGGAAACCCCTGTATATTTTTATGTATTTGAATAGATCTTTTCAAGCCAATTTCAATGGTATACAGTTTTATGTGTTTATCTGTCAAACTGATCACGCATTTGATTTCTAATTTTGATTTTTAAGTGATCAATGTTTTCCGGCCTATACAGGTACTTATCTGTTAATGTCAGTTGACTTAAATGACATTTTGTGTCAAATTTCTAATTACAACAGTAGTCATTTTAATTAGTAGAACGATGAACTGAAAAAGAGAAAATTGAGATACTTATGATGATTGGATACGGTGATCGCAAGAGATCACAAGCAGAAGTGTGTGATTTATTTAATCATATTTATCCGAATCGACCCGCAATTACTCAATCGTTTGTAAGTAAATTGCTTAAGAAATTTAACGAAACGGGAAGTGTAAATCACAGACCCAAATCAGGCCGACCGAAAAACTGGTGGTGATACGGCAATAGATATTTTACTGCATGTTCAAGAGAATCCCACTCAATCGCTTCGCCAATATGGACTGGATCATAATGTTACTTACCAGTCTGTCAAAAATTTATTTGGAAGTGAAAAAATTCGTCCGTTTAAAATTCATTTGGTTCAGGAACTTACAGAGGATGATTTCGATAGACGTGCAGAGTTCTGCGAAATTATGATGGAGAGGTGCAATGCTGAGCATAATTTTTCTCAAAATATTCTCTTTTCTGATGAAGCTACGTTTATGCTTCATGGTATTGTCAACAGACATAACTGTAGATATTGGTCTGCAGTCAATCCCGATGGATGGCCGAAGCCACACGCAAAGACCACAAAAAGTGAATGTCTGGGCAGGTATCATAGGTCATAATATTATCGGACCATTTTTTATTGCGGAAATCTTACATCAGAACTTTATTTGGAATTATTGCGTGAACATGTCATTCCACAGTTAGAAATCCTATATCCAAATAGAAGAGACATTTGGTTCCAACAAGATGGTGCTCCCGCACATTTTGGTTTGCAGGTGCGTCAGTTCCGAACCGAGAAAAACGGTGGATAGGGGGAAAGGGGGGCTATTGAATGGCCTGCCAGGTCTCCGGTTTAAATCCTTTGGACCCTTTTTTTTGTGGGGATTTAAAAAATAAAGTTTATAAAGATAGGCCGGAAAACATTGATCATTTAAAAAAAAAAATTAGAAATCAAATGCGCGAGATTCGTTGGAATACTTTTGATAACCTGTTACGAAATTTAGGGACAGGCTTGGATATTGTCTAGCTAACAATGGCAGACAATTTGAACATTTGATAAAGTAGTGTAATCTAATTGTTACTGCAAGACGTGTTCCCGTTTGTAAAATTTCAGTTTGGAATTATGTTTTTGGCGTTTATTAAAACTTGTCGTTTTAAAAAATAAAACCTGTTAAAATTGGGAAAAATCCATAATTTACTTTGTTTTTATGTTCCCATTTAAAAAATTTGCTCTCCCAAATGCTTTGTAGAAATTATAGCTTATTCGAAAATTTTAAATCGTATAATTCGATCAGTTTGACAGATAAACAAATAAAACTGTATACCGTTGAAATTGGCTTGAAAAGATCTATTCGAATACATAAAAATATACAGGGGTTTCCATTTAAAAACCTAAGTTATCACTTTTTGGCTTTCCCCGTATACTTTGGAAAGTGAAATTACATTTATCTGACGCCTTTTTAAAATTGTGTTGCCAATAAATTTTCCCTCGAAAAATTACAGGGCTTGGAAAAATATTAGCAATATTCAGACTTTTTTGACACCCTGTATATATATATATATATATATATATATATATATATATATATATATATATATATATATATATATATATATATATATATATATATATATTTGGGTGATTTTTTTCGGTCCCATCGTGAAATGTTGAAATACCTCCAAAAAATTTTCCTGAAAGTTTCAACCCTTAATATTAATATTAAGAACTCGCCCAAACCGTGTGAAGATTTTCCATTTAAAAAACTCCTAAACTTTAATCATTTTTTTTTTATTTCCATAACTCAGCAGCATTTCATGTTATTGTCTCGCCCCAAGACGGGATTTGAATGCTCTACAAAAGTGTCAATTGCCAAAAATATATGTTGTATATACTAAAAGTAATTTTTTCATAAAATTCTCGTTTTTCTGTCATTTTCTAATAGATGACAAGAGTTACACAAAAAAGATGAATAACAAAGTTGTTGGAAATTTAGTTTCCTACAAAAAAGGTCTTTATAATCGAATCGCTAAGACCAACAGTTCTCAAGATATTTGACCTTTAATTAATTTTACTATAAAATTTTCACAAATTATAATGGAACCTTTTGTAGAGAGTTTAATTCTAAAAAAATTTCGTCTTTGGGTGAGACGATAACATAAAATGCTGCTGAGTTATAAAAATTTAAAAAAGAGGATCAAAGTTTACGTGTTTTTTAAATGGAAAATCTTCACACGCTTTGAGCGACTACTTTATATTAATATTAAGGGCTGAAACTTTCAGGAATTTTTTTTGGGGGTATTTCCAACAAAATGTTACGATGGAACCGAAAAAAAATAGTCGAAAAAAAAACACCATAATATATATATATATATATATATATATATATATATATATATATATATATATATATATATATATATATATATATATATATATATATATATATATATATATTTATACTTAAATTTTAATCATCTATATAAAAAATAATGTACACCTATTTTTCCCATAATCTGTCAGCGGTTTAAACAAAACAAACAAAACAATTTTTTTTACCAAATTTAATTGTTTATTAATCTGTCAAAGTTTAAAACTTCTTCAAACAAATTTTTATACCAAATTTGGTTTAATTTTTGTAAATTGTTTTTTTATTAACTTTGACTACTAAAAAACCCGAAAACATACGGCCATGATTATTGCAAACTGATAGAACATTTATTAAAATAAGTTTAAGACTACCCATTTACTTTTGGGGCATAAAGATGGTAAAAGATAGACACTCCAACATATTCTTTTTCGGAAACGCGTTGTTCGTAACCCAATATTTCCAAAACGTTAAGAAAACATTTTTTGTTTCTTTTGTTTTAAACAATATTTATTCCGTTCCACGTGTGTACAGATGCATATAGATACATACCTACTGCTTTTTGACGATACAAATTTCGTTTTTAATGTCATTAAATGTAAACAATTAGAACATAAATTTTACATACTTAAACGAAGACATTCCTTTTTAAAAGTCCTTTAGTCCTTTTGTAACTGTATGTTTATATACCTTAAATATGAAAATTTTTAATTGGGGTATTGAATATATTAACTTGTTCTCTTGCGACAAATTAAATACCCGAACATCTATTAAATACAAAAGAAAGGAGGTACGTCAGGATTTTCTTCTTAATATTATGTCAGTGGCAGCTTGTCTATAAGTGCTTTTAAGCTACATGCTCTTAAGAATTTAAGGAAAAAAATATAAAACATATTTTTTTTATTTTGCTTTTTACAAGATGTCGTTTTTATTTTTTCAGTCTAGACATAAAACCGTAAAACTTGTTCTCTGTCTTGCCCGCAAAATTCTACTAAACTGCAATATAAATTCTTCAGGGTTCTTAATTTTAGCTTCCCGAAAGGCAGCAATTTAATTGTCTAGGGATATCTTTTGAATCACCATGTATATTTTTAAACGGTCACTTGCATATTAAAGATTTCGACCTGCTTCTTAATCAGAAAAATATCGTTTTTATTGTTTGCAATTCACCATCTAAATATAAATTTACCAATAGCATGCATTCTTATCGTAAACTTTTCTTTTTGTAACTGTATTACCTTGAATATGGCAATTTTAAACGGGGATTTAATTAAATTTATGTTGCGATACATTGGTTATCCAATTGCTTATTGAAAATTTAAGAAAGGAGGTAGGTCAGGGTTTTTAACCACTTGCCGCCTTTGATTTTTGTAAACAAATATATTATTTATCTTAAAATGAAAACAAGTCAATTGGTTATGGCATAGGCTATTTACTGAACACAAACATATATTTTTTAATATACAATCATGCAATAAGTAGAGTTACGCGCACTATTTTTAGTGCAGTAAATACAACTTTAACGCACTACTACGATAAAGTGAAAATTTCTGCAAAATTCATTCGTAATATAAATAGATTATATTCTTTCTCGTAGCGAGCACTAAACTTTTGCGGCAATAAATTTGCCGTAGCGGTTTCTACAAACCTGAAAATTTTCGATTTTTGTAAGCTTTCGCGTGTTAAATCCATGTTCAGTGTGACTTTACTTTTAAGTGGACAGAGGCGACATAAGAAACCACAAATTTGTATTGCTATTTTGACCTTACAAGGCAACTTTATTTTCACTGCAATGGTTGGGTGATTGGCTGGTTTAGGCGGGGTTGGTCGCGAACCCATGTTTGCACTGCAGCCTACTGCTTTTTTGTTATAGAAGTCCGTTTTCCTTTATCAGGTCCAATAGGTTTCTACCAAGTTGTTTATGCAAAAGCGGAGTTCCGCTCTGTATGTTTCCAAATAGTACGTGTGTTCTGTACGTCAGTGCACTGCAGTCGTATATTATCTGTGATGCTGTTCCTCCTCTTCCCCGCAAATCCTTCATTTTTTGCAAGTGTTTGTTTAGATGACAGTGGCCTGTGAAAGGTCCTACTACTACTTGCCTAACTGAGTACGTCCCAGAAGAAGCAGCTCAGCTGTTAGTTTTTTGAAACGGTCGCCTAGCATTTCCTTCGCATGTCTTTGATCAGGTCATGCGTGCCAACGATCCAGAAGTTGTTTTAGGGACCATCTGTCTATTGTTTTCATTGCCTGTTTTGGACAGTCCAAGAACTGCCTCTGGGCCATTGAACTTTCTAGATGAGCCGACTCTTGCTAATTAGTGGGAGGCGGTGATTCGTCTGAGTCGCCCAGGAAGTAGGCAAAGGAGATAACTAGTTCCCTTACATTTTCTTTTTCACGATACCCCAGTTTAGTGGTCGCTAGGTCCCTAAAACATAAATTATTAAGGTAATAGATGCATGCTTTTGGATTTGCAGTTGATTTGGCGTACATTAACATACCATCTGCTTGTTCAAGTCCTTTCACCTGATCCCTTGTAGGCTTTCCTGCATCAGTTTCACATTGTTTGTGGTGTTTGAGCCATCATTTTTCCCTTTGCTCGATGCGAGTACCCTAAAGGTTGCCTTCCATAGTCCCACGCATGCTTTCAAGATGGTCGTTTTCAAGGCCTTTAGGGAGATTTCGCCGATGGTCATGACCATCGTTATTTCTTTTGGGCCGGTGACGTGGGTAATGACGTGCTAGTCCTAAGTTTTAAGTCCATTAGTCTGAGTCTTAATCCGTTTAAGGATCGATTGTAATGTCTAGCTCTTAAGGGTAAGGAGATCTACGTGATCACTTTCACTGTGTGAAGTAGGTCTTTTGCCATTTCTAGTTTTATGGCTGCTTCTCCCATAGTCCGAGTTTGGGAACTCCAGTTCCCACCCAGGTTTTTGTTTCCTTCCCCAGACATGATGGGATTATTGCACCCTTCTTGAGATAGCAGTTGTTCAAGGCAGTTTTAAAATAAAAAATAGGACTTTTAAAAAACATATTTAATTATAGGTTGTTTCGTCACCACGCTCAAACAAAAATTCTGATTAAATTTCCAAAAATGTTTCCAGATGCCCAGAGAAAAAATACAGCAACTGGCTATCTTGAAATTGTTTAAAATCAATTTGTAAGCGAAAAGGTAAGGGGTGTTCACATTATACTGGATCACCCTGTACATGAAACTTCTTTGGTCGAAGAGTGTTGCTATTTCATCGACTGATATTTTGTCCCGAAGTTATATAAATGTGGATAGGATTCTTTCATGACCATAACACGGCCAAAAAATTAGCATGTTAGTCAATATTGACGCAGATAGATCGCAACGAACTAAATGATTGATCATTTTTAACGGCATTCAAGATTTTGCAGCAGATTTTTGATATTTAAAGCAAAGTTAATTACATAACATAGCAAAGCTGAATTTAAGAAAACTTTTCATCATTTTAAAAATAGGGTTACCAATTTTACGTGTTTTGCACTAAATGTAACATTATTTATCACTGTTTTACTGTATGAATGTAAAAAACAAATATATCGTACTATTATCTGCAGACTAGTTTTATTTGCTGAATGGCCATATTTGTGTTTTTTAGATGTAGTTGGATGCGTTAGCCTACCTCATAAAAACTCGCCCCTACAAAAGATTCCTGAAGACCCAAAATTCTTAGGTACCAAATTTTACTTATTTACAAGAAAAAATAATTTTTCCTCACCAGAGATCCTATATTATGACGATGAGGGGAAATCATTAAAGGAATCATATTTCAATGTATTTAATCCACTTAAAGTTTTAATACATGGGTACACCAGCAAATGGAATGAAAAAGGAGCCATTATTGCTACAGATGCTTATTTAAAACTGGTAAGTAATTTTAAAAAAAAATTGTTACATTGTTCCAGAGAGACACTTTCTGTTGATTGTATTAAAGTACTATTTATCGTTCTATTCATTCTTAAATATATTGCATTAAAAAAATAAAACCAAAACAAATAAGGATCATTTCGTAAAATGCCTTTAACATCTTTTGGTTTAAAGGATGCAACCGTACAATTTTATGAGCCAGTAGGCTTAACCTATAGATACTTAAAAGTATACATATATTTATTTTGTATTTAATATTTTTTATTGTACAAACGCAATTTATAAATAAAATACAGTATAACGCCAATAGACCGGTCAGATATCGTTTAGCATATGTTCGGAGTATCAAGGTGTCCGGCTTACTGGAGTGATTAACTTTAACTGCATGTTTTATTTTTTCTACATTTGGATCGTTCTTTGATTCAGAACTGTCTGCTATATTTTCAATTTTGCTTTAATGCAACTTGGATAAATTCTTCTTCAGCTAAATCAACAGCAAACTTTTCTCCTCCCACAGCCTAATAAGTAATGAGTAAGCAACTCATGTTATTTTCTGAGCTAATGATTTTTAAGGGTTCGGTGCATTTTTTGAATCTTCGTAACTTACAGAACGAATAGGCATCGGTCTCGCACTGACCACATAACTTTTTGCAAGAGACCGACCTAATGTGTCGTTTGAGACGCGGATATTGCCAAATATAGCCTTTTTAAAAGAGCACAACGGAGGGAAAAATTTACTGGCCTAATAAATTTTGGTCGCTTTAAAAATACAAAATTTAAACTATAAAGATATCATTTAGATAAAAAAAGTGTTCACTTTTAAAGAGATCACAGGATTTACAAAAATGCTTTTTTATATGTTAGATTAGATTAGATTATTTGAGCTGAGATGGCAAAAATGACATCCACCACTGCAACCTTACCAGATTTATTGTGGTTTCTCCTATCGTTCTTTAGAGTACCTTGTCTAGGCCCGTCTTTTTAACTAAACTCCAGAGTCTTAACACTGGCCACTCCATATATCTTGCCGGTTTTGGCTTTTCCTCACCAAGCCTAGTAAACCTAAGCCTACATAGGGCTTCGCAGTGGCACCACATATGTACCGCTGTTTCTTCAGCCTCCTGGTAGAACCTACACAGGCTATCCTCCACCAGGCCTATTCTTTCCAGGTGCTTGTTGAGTTTGCAATGTCCTGTTAGTGGACCTACCGTTATCCTTACGACTTTACGACTGTGGCTCAGTAGGTCCGGGGTAAACTTGGCCGAGCAGGTCTTAATGAACTGCTTTGCCTGTCGTTGTCCTGGTGTTTGTACCCACCAGCTTTGAAACTCTCTGTCTACCCAGCTCTTAATAAATGCTTTAAGGAGGCCCGCCGAGATTACACAGAATGGCTCAGGGCCTATCATTTCCATGGCTGATCCTCTTTTGGCTAGGTCGTCGGCCTCTTCGTTACCTTGGTGGACCTCGTGGCCTGTTACCCAGGCTACCGTAAGTTTGTTTGCCAAGCCGACTTTATCCAGGGCCTGTATACAGTCCCCCACTAGTTTGGAATTAGCTTTTGGAGAACCAATGGCCTTCAGGGACGCTTGGCTGTCTGAGTAAATGACGATGTTTTTCCTTTACTCCCTTTTTCTTTAATAATCACGGCACAATGCATTATTGCTGCGATTTCCGCTTGGAAAACCGTGGCGTGCTGACCAAGACTTAAGGTTATCTTTTCTATAGGCTTGTATACCAGATATGATCGGCTTTAATTGGAGGGCCTTCTTTCCAGTCCTCCCTATCTGGTATGACAATCCGAAAGTGTCTGTTGAAGATGAAACGAGGGGTTAACCTGTCCGAGGGCATCTCAAACAATAAGCTGACCTCTTGGTCTTTCTCTATTTCCCATTTCAAGATGAAAATCTTCATCTTCAACAGACACTTTCGGATTGTCATACCAGATAGAGAGGACTGAAAAGAAGGCCCTCCAATCAAAGCCGATCATATCTGGTATACAAATGGCTCCAAGACCAACAAGGCAGTAGGAGCTGCCATCTATGGAGACAAACCTAGAGAAAAGATATTTTTTAATGTTACTAAAGAACAAAACGTTTTTTTTTTATTTTAAACGGTTTTAATACAAAGAAAAGTGGGTATGTTATTTTATCTATGAGAAATATCGTATGTATATACAGTGTGTACCAAATTCGGCCTACATGTATTGCTATCTCGTTAAGTATAAGACAGAAAAATGGGAAAAGTTTAAAAGGATCTAATCCTGATTTTGACCATGCAGTTAAATTTTCTCTTAAAACATTAGTTTTGATGATATTAGCGAAAATGTGAACTACGTCGATTTAAATTTTTTCTTGTAATTCATTTGTTTTAATTCTGACATGTTTTAAACCAGGACATTACTAGGACACTGTTTGGCCATGAACATTTTACTACCATTTTTTTCTTCGGTCGTTATTTGTTTTTCAGTTACTGAGACCAAAACTTTTGATTTTTCGATTTTTAAATACCTCCCCAAATTTTCTTTTCGATGATACCCCACTTGCCATTTAGGAATTTAAAGATCGTTTTAAAAAATAATTTTTAAACTTATTAATGGCAACTAGGGTTTCGTTAAAAAAGGGGAATTTAAAGCGCTATTTAAATATAAAAAGATGACCACCATATAAAAATCGAAAGTATTGGTTAGTAACTGAAAATCAAAATACGATCAAAGAAAAAAAATGATGGCAATATGTTCGTCTTTAAAAAGTAGCTTAATAATATTCTAGTTTAAAACGTGACAAAATTTAAACAAATAAATGACAACCAAAGTTAAAATCGACGATTTTCACTTTTTCGCAAATATCTTCAAAACTAAATTTTTAAGTAAAACTTAACTACAGGTTCAAATTCGGCATTAAATCCTCCAAGACTTTACGCATGTAAACATTTTCTATCCTATATACCAGAGGTTCCCAAACTTATTTCGTCTCACGCCCACTTTAAAAATCAGTTATTTTGTAGCGCCCCCATTTTTTTTCATCTTAAAAATCTTAATAACATATTAGTCTCGCCTGGAGTTTAATTAAACCTACCGTTAATAAACCGTCCAAACGAGACTTTTCTTACCAGAGAGAGCAATAATAATGCAACTTTACAATATTAAAAGTATCTTTTATTTAAAATTAACAATAATCAACATTAAGCAATAATAATTCAACTTTACAGTATTAAGAGTATCGGGGTAGCGGGCGGAGTGGCGGGAGGGCGAGCGAGTTCGATGCGAGCGTACGGCGGAACGTTACGTCAGTCGTCGATCGGTCGCGAGCCGCAGCTGTGTATTTGGGATTTGTCCCTCCCCGCACCTGCACTCCGCAAAAACGAACGGACTTTAATACAGGATTGCACAAATAAATGGTACAATATCTGTTCGCGCCAAACGTGAATTATAATTGAACCTTCTAATTTCAATTTTATTTTTTCTTCATTTTTACTAGATTAGGTACTAAAAAATCCCGCATTAGGCAAGTGCTCAGCTTAGCTGCAACAATAAATACCAATTTTTAATATGTGTCTTCTGAGGTGGGGACCTCACCTGCGACACTTGACCACACGAATATTTTTCAGTGTTTGATACCTATTTCTAAATAACTTAAGATATGAATAGCGTTGCGAACGCATTAAAAATACTAAACATTTAATATATTTTTAGTTCATATTTATACAATAAAATAGGATAATAATATGAACTAATAAATAAATTTTGTGTAGTAGGAAGATTTTAATTTAAGTGAATTTTAAAATATAAAGAAGCTAAAGTTACAAATCACCCATCGCCCCTTAAATCACATCAGCGCCCTCAATTTTTTCTGGGTCCCTTACCGCCCCCCTCTAGGCCACCAGCGCCCACAAAGGGGCGTCATCGCCCACTTTGAGAAAGACTGCTATATACTAAACGAGACTGCAATACACGAATGCCAAATTTAAGACACACTATACACAGTCAGTGGCGGATCTGGAATTATCAAAATTTTTTTATCTGAAAAGTGACACATGGGACCCACACCAGTTATGTACCAAATGCTGTTGGCCTTAAGGGAAACACTTAAGTAAAGGTGAGAAGGGGTAGTAATATATCACGCATATTTATTTTTTTGTTAAACGCGCGATTTCTAACTAAAAAACGAGTCAGAAAAAACCTGCAAACTTAATGTCTATTTGGACATTTTTATCACGATGCCTAATTATTTTTTAGAATTATTTTAGATATACCTATGGCTAATCTTACCTCTATATCTATCTCTGTGTCTTTAAATCATAATAGCTGAGTCTGTGTATTCTAAAAAGTCTTTGTAAGTCGAAAAATGTACCTAAAAAGCACTAACCTATACTTGGGAAGTAAAAACCATTTTTGAAATTTTTAAAAAGAATACTAAAATTGTGAATTTAATATCAAAAAAAATATTTCCTTATTTGTAATTTAGCCAACGAATTTTTAATGAAAAGTATCGATACATAAAATATTTGTTTTTAATGATATGATTCAAGCTGACCGTTACCATAGATAAGCCTACAGTCCAATTAAAAATCAACACACAATACAAATTATTATTATTAGAAAATTAATTTAACACAATACGTAATAACTTCATTAAAATTTTATCATGAAACCGTAAGATAATTTTTTATATGTAATGGTTAAATTAGATTACAAAGCAAATTAGGAAAGCAAAAAACAACAAAAACAACCGTAGTATTTTATAATTTATTAGCCAATTTAAAAACCTAAAGGAATTCAATATTTTGTCAAAGAATAGCATTTAATACTACTTTTGAATGATATTAATAAAAGTGAAACAAACTTAATAATTAATATAAGTAAAAATTCATTTTAAGAGTCATATTAAGAAAATGTTAATTTTATGTGAAACCTCTTATATTTCATTTCAAATAATTTTTTGATACCACAAGAAAACATGGACAAGATGAATCTTTTACTTTTTATATGTATTCCAGTTAAGCTACAAATATGACCATGTTTACTCCTCGTTGAGTGACCCTGTATAAAATTTTATGAGACTTCTGACGTCAACACAGGTCAATTTAAGCAAATTTATACCTAAAAGCAATTTCAGATAAACTCTTAGCTTCAGGGTTTATTAAAAATGTGTGTCAATAAATCTTATTTCGCGTTCACCAATACTACAGACTCTCCTTTTAAGAGCGCCCAGCAAAAAAATAAATAAAAATAAAAATTTAAATACGTATCGCTAAATTTTAATGGGCATACACACGGTCAGGCATGCCTTCGTGCCTACCTGAAGAGGCAAGTCTGCGAGTAAGACTGATACTGTCATTTGCGTACACACGTTCCGTGAAGACTGAGACACATGACATCATTTTAAAAAACGGACCGCAATTATTAAAATAAAAACATGTCATTGTGTATTAAAGAGTATTTCCCGATTTCATAAAATTTATTGTTTTTTTAAATTCTTTCCGAAAGCGACTTCTTAAAGAATGTATCTTTTTTTTACATCTTCCACCACAGCATCTGCATTAAGTTCTTTTAATAAATTCTGATAATATTGTTTTTTCTCTTGTAGTACCCATTTTTATAAAAATTTTACTTAAAACACAGACAGTAATGCTCAGTAGTTACTACAATAACTGATTGAAAATTAAGGCTTGGCACGCAGAAGTGTACAGGACCTACCTGCGAGCCCCATCGAAAAATCAGGAATCGCCAGATCGCTTCACACCACGTCAAGTCGCCGAAACGCACCATCAGTTCAGCATACAAACGATCGCACTTACTCGCAAGCACCCTTGCTTTCAGGGAAAATCAGTATCCAGATTTCTTGCAAAGCACATTACCAAGTAATACGTCCAATGAAACATATTCAAGTGACGGTAAAAAGTTGAGACCATGAACTCTTTCAAGTAAATTATGTGTAAATAGCACTTCAAACATACAAAACTTTATATTTAGGTAGGTTTAAAGTGAGTGGGTATAACACCCTTCCACCGCGACCGATCGGTCTATTGTGGCTTACACCTTTTTATATTTCTCCCACCAGGTCCAGACTCCTAATAAATCTGATGATCCTGTTGGGAGAGAGATCTTTTACCTCCCCCGGCAACAAGGTGTCATTGCCGAGGATTGCGAATCTTAGTCGTGCCATTGCTGGGCACGAGCACAGTATGTGTTCTGCCGATTCATCCCCCTCCATGCACATTCGGCTAAAACTTTATATAAAAACGATCTAAAAATCTGAAAATATTAGGCCTGGAGCCGAGAGGGTTTTTGCATGTATCATAGGCCCCACGCCGAGGCTTTGGGGGCTGATGGACATCGTTACTTTCCAATTTGATTTCTTGGTATGGCATCCCTAATGTAATTAATATCCATGCCCCTGGATCATAGGCCCCACTTTGATTCTTGTTTTATGTCGTCAAGGAGGTCGACAAAGTCCTCGAACTCAATGTGCCATACCAATATAGCGTCCGCCATACTGACCAAAATGTGTAATTTTTCCACTGTGGACATGGATCATGGGCCCCATGCTGTTGTTTCGTGATCATTGTTAACAATGAACTGTAGAACAAAGATTTCAAAACGCCATACCTCTGGAGCATCGCCAAGTGACTAAAGCTACGCTAAAGCGACGTGGGGCCTATGATACATGCAAAAACCCTTTCGGCTCCAGGTCTATATATTGTCACAACCTTGCCAACGTTTTGAACCAATTTTTTTTATGAATAAAATTAACATGGTAAACAGGAGTATGTATTAAATTACAATTCTCTAAAAGAAAAAAGGATATTTATGAGAAATTTTGTTGCAAAAAAGCTTTCTTTTAAAACGAAGATTTTTTTAAATGTTCAAAATGTTGATGAAAGTGATTCAAATTTAATACACGGTTTAAGTAAATGTAAATACATTTAGAATTTCTATTTTTTTTTTTTTTGATAAATTATGTTTTTTTTTTAAATATTTCTAATGTTTAAACTTAATAAAAGAGTTTTTAAATAATATGTTTTTAAATAATATATATATATATATATATATATATATATATATATATATATATATATATATATATATATATATATATATATATATATATATATATATATATATATTTAAATAAACAATTTTTTATTCAAAAAAGATACGTATGCATGCATATGGATTATAAATAATTTATTAACGACATACAAAAATTTGTTTCAATGTATTTTTGGGATTTAAATGTTTTGATGAAA